>BJKM01001004.1:67500-132217 GCA_015082035.1 Chaenogobius annularis | reverse complement strand
TCCTCTCAGTCTTTAGCTGATGGTTGTTATTTTGTTCCTCTCAGTCTTTAGCTGATGCTTGTGATGCTTGTGATGTGCTGTTTCCTCTCAGTCTTTTAGTCCCTCTCAGAGCTGATGCTTGTGATTTGTTCCTCTCAGTCTTTAGCTGATGTTGTGATTTGTTCCTCTCATCTTTAGCTGATGCTTGTGATGTTTGTTCTCTCTCAGCTGATGTTGTGATGTTTGTTCTAGCAGCTGATGGTTGTGATGTTTGTTCCTCTCAGTCTTTAGCTATGCTTGTGTGTTTGTCACCTCAGTCTTTAGCTGATGGTTGTGATGTTTGTCCCTCTCAGTCTTTAGCTGATGTTGTGATGTTTTTCTCAGCTAGCTGAGCTTGTATGTTTGTCCTCTCAGTCTTTAGCTGATGCTTGTGATGTTGTTCCTCTCACTCTTTAGCTGATGTTGTGATGTGTTTGTCCTCTCAGTCTTTAGCTGTGCTTGTTCAGCTGATGGTTGTGATGTTTGTTCCTCTCAGTCTTTAGCTGATGCTTGTCTGTTTGTCCACCTCAGTCTTTAGCTGATGGTTAGCTGATGCTTGTGATGTTTCCTCTCAGTCTTTTAGCTGATTTGTGATGTTTGTCCCTCTCAGTCTTTAGCTGTATGCTCAGTCTTTATGTTTGATTTGTTCTTTACTCTCTAGCTGATTTGTGATGTGATTGCCTCTCAGTCTTTAGCTGATGCTTGTATGTTTGTTCTCTCAGTCTTTAGCTGATGCTTGTGATGTTTGTCCACCTCAGACTTTGCTGATGTGATGTTGTCCACTCAGTCTTTGTTTGCCTCTCAGTCTTTAGCTGATGCTTGTGATGTTGTGATCAGTCTTAGCTGTGTTGATGTTGTCCTCTCAGTCTTTCTTTAGCTGATGCTTGTGAGTTTGTTTTACCTCAGCTCTCCATGCTCTGTCCTCTCTCATCTTCTGTGAAAACTCGAACTCTGTTCCAGGGAAGCAAGGCCAAAAGCAAAAGCCATGCACGAGCAGGTACGTGGTTCTGTACTTCTCTGTCATACCGTTAGGAGTGGTTATGAGCGGTCGTCACGGGGGGTCGTCACGGGGGGTCGTCACGGGGGGTCGTCACGGAGGGTCGTCACGGGGTTGTCATTATATATAAATATATGTAAATATATGATTTATATGTTCTGATCTCAATTCAGTGTAACCCTAACCCTTGTAACGGCCAAAATCACAACAGCCGTTTCCTCGAAGGCGAAAGTGAAAAACAGATAAAACAATGTCCCAGAGCGCCCCTGTCCTTAGACCTTAAGCCTGGTCTTAAATGAAGTCTTTTATGAAGACTGTGTCGGAGACTGTGTCGGGCTCTTTAACATGGACAGGAGCTGATTCCACACACAGGAGCTTGGGAGCCTCAACCTCCTACTGTGCTTTTAGAGACCCTTGGGACCACCAGAAGTCCAGCATTTTGAGAGCAAAGTGCTCTGATTGGATGATAAGGTCCTATAGCATCTTTGAGGTCGGATGGGGCGTGGTCATTTATGGCTTTGTAAGTCAGGAGGAGGAGTTTAAATGTGATTCTAAACTGGACAGGAGCCAGTGAAGAGACTCCAGCACCGGCGTAATGTGCTCTCTTCTTTTAGTTCCTGTTCGTAATCTTGCTGCTGCATTTTGAACCAGTTAAAGCTTTTTACGGAGCTTTCAGGACACGCTGCAGCAGGAGTTACAGGAGTCTAATCGAGAGTGAGGAAAGTCAGTATTTGAACACTGTGAAGTTCTCCACTTAGAAGTGATGGAGGGTCTGACATTTTCATCGTCTGGTGTTCAAAGACCCCACTGTAGATGTGACAAAGACATCAGCATCGCTTTTAGGCAGTTTGTTGTTTGTTCTCATGTGTTCCTCGATTGTTCTCCAGAGTTCCTGCAGCCGGTGAAAGAACGTCCAAGAACAGACTGTGCTGTGGCTCGGAGGATGGTGACCAGAGCTCTGGGTTTGGAAACACGGAGCCGAGGTCACAGAGGTCACAGAGGTCACAGAGGTCACAGAGGTCACAGAGGTCACAGATACTGAACTGTGTCTCCTGCCGGTGAGAAAGTCACAAGTTTGTCACTAAGATGAGTTTAAACTATGAAAATAGTGAGCTCATATTGAGTTTGTGCAAATGTTCTTTTTTTAAGATTTTGTGGCCCGTAGGCTTTATTGACAGGAAAGTACAGTGTGGAATGGGGGATGAGACAGAAAGGGAGGACATGCAGCAAATTCTCCGAGTCGGGAATCGAACCCATGACAGTGCGGCCGGCCACACGTGGAGCCCCAACCGCTCGACCACCGGGCAGCACACACCTCACTTTCTAATGCCGCATGCTATTTCCGCGCCCGCCCACGATATACATGCCCTCGGTTTTCCCGTGATTGGCTCTTGCGGATATGTGATCGCACTTCCGGTCCAGCGGAAACTGCCTTTGGTTTAAATGGAGGAACGAGGGAAAACCCGACGCTCTAAGTCAATGTGTAAAATTCCAATGTCTCATGTGACAAGTCACACGGCCTCCCCGATTCCTCAGGGCGCCAAAAGCCTTTTTAGCCTGTGCCCACGCCGGTGTGTCGGTGCCGCTGTGGTGTTCACTAATACACACAGACGGGCTTCTGGAATAAGGTGAATACTGAAGATTGTGGGATCTGATTTGCCAAAACCACTCTTAGGCGAACCCTTGTGGAGGAGACTGGATAAACTGGAAGCCATGTTTCAGACGACATTGGAGGTCTCGAGCTCACGAAGTACTTTGGTGAACTATAAATAATACCTACAAGACCTAAAGAGGGGAAGGACCCATCTGGAGCTGTGCATGTCAGACATTAAGACCCATCTTCAGTCCTGAATCGTGGACTATTGTTTCTGACTCACTCAATTCTGCTCCAATAAGAATGGACCAAATCCTCCCAAATGTTGATCCCACAAAGATCAGAACGGATTTATGACCAACGACAACACAAGACAACATCAAGCACCATCTTTTTTACTACCCACCAATGAGCCAAATACACACACAAATGAGCACAAATACACACACACAATAAAACAACGTGGAATAATGAAACGTCTGGGAACCATGAGATAGGGTCTGGATTTCTGTGAAGCTGGACTTGATTTATTTAAAGTGGAATGAACACAGTGTTAAAAATAAAGATGAGTTAATAATACAAAATAGTGGGGAAGCTCTTTGCGAATGGGTCCAACATCAAGAATCAGAATGGAAACGGTCACATGACAGACTCTGACTTTGGGAAAGAGGGTGACCACAGGGCCGTGTTTGGTCCCTCTTGTTGTTCACTTTGTATTTGGAAGTGACCATCGGCCAATATATTAGGACAATCTGAGAACAATTCATGGTGTCTCAGTCCGATGGGGTCAGAACATGAAAACGGCCCGCTGCAGATGATGTCTTTCTATATTTAACCCAAACCAAGACATGTCCATTTCCTGATGTCATAGCACTTTCTTCCTTATTCCCATGATTGGTCCAACGTCTGGAGACAAAGTTGAGTGTGGATTACATAAATACTGGAAATTCCTCTCTCACCCTTGGGCGGCCCCCTCTGTTCACACTTTAGAAAGACTTAGACCCATTTTAAATCGGCAAACAGAATCTCTTCAAAATTTTCCTTTAGGCGTGGTCCTCCTTAAAGAACTATCTAAACCAATCTTAGACGAGATAAACTACACTCCTTTTCTCCACTCGAAAGAAAGATCTTGAAGAAATGGTCTAAGATCAAAGGACTGAAACTATAAACATGAGTTCGTCACATCGGTCTCGAGATTTCTCTCTCTGTTCCAGACTCTGTTTGAGACTGCGACATAAAACAAGCTCGTAGCATTTGTAGAAAACCTGGAATCCTTGATTTAAAACTCTACAATTTTCCAAAAGCAAAAGGAGGCGGGGCTTTATTTCTACGCTCCATCAGAGCGTTGCTGGTGCTCGACCCAGAATAATGAAGATCAATGGAAACATACTGAGAGTAATGCTTATGCGGTGGTTCCTGTGCAGGCCTTACTGGCACATGACAGACGCGTTGGGTCATGAGGAGGAAGTGAAGAATCCCTGGGTCAAACCTGTGCTTAACGACATGGAAGGGAGCTGGATCACAACAATACAACTCAACCGAAAGAGGTTCAGATCTTAAAACTGGTCGGTCTTCTTGACCAAAAAAAAGGGTTTGACCAATCACATGAAAAAACTTTGAGATGTTGAAAAGAATCCTTTGACTTGGAGAAACAGGACTTTTAGAGGTAATAATTGTGATTAACGTTGGACTCTGGGACTTGAACCGTTTGAAAACTTTCTGTGCCTTAATTTTATTTGTCCATGATTCTTTCTTTTTCCAAATTAGTTCTTTCTTTTCCTTCTGCTGCTGCTGTGCATATGAATATGGACTGTTACGAGGCTTTATAAAGGTACTGTGTTTCATTATCTCTTTATGGGTTTATTTTTTTTCTGTTATTTCCAAAATCCTGCTTTAGGCTAAATAAAGGAACGATCAGACTTTTAAAACGTTTTCTTTATTAAATCTGTAAATAGTCTGATTTCAATATAAAGTCCGATTTCCTCCTGTAAATAGACAGCACTGCAAGACGTCAACAGAGCTTCTAGAACCCATAATTATGATTTAAACTTGGTATGTTGTGAGTTAAATGTGCGTCCTGCAGAAGGACAAATATAAAACACTTTCACGTGGTTTTGTGGAGGAGGATTTTTATTGAACTTCAGTTTGACACAAATCCAAAATGACCTGAGAAAGTTTGTTCACTCTTTAGAGGCACCAGAACTCATCGGAAAGTTCCACTGGGCTTTAAAACGCGTTTCAGGATCGTTCGCACACAGTTTTTACTTCTTCTAAAGATGGTTGGATGTGGGCGTCTCGTCTCAAACGTTTAAAACGTGACTTTTAAAACAATTTGAACAAAAAATGGGAAAAATGAAAATATCAAATAGAACAGAACAAGGGGATTTCATGTTTAAAATTCCTCTCACTTTTTAACAAAATCGCACTGTCCATAATTTCAGCAAAAGGTGGCACAGTGTCGACTCTGCGCACGTGTCACTCGCGCACGTGTACTCCGCCGCACGTGTCACTCAGCCCACGGGTGTCACTCGCGCACAGTCAACTCCGCACTGTGTCACTCGCCCACGTGTCACTGCCCACAAGTGGGTACTCGCCCACGTGTCACTCGCCGCCGGTCCTCGCACCCACTCACGTGTCACTCGCTCGACAGGTGCATCGCGGCACGGGCGGTGTCACTCGCCACTCACTCGCCCACGTGTCACTCGCGCACGTGTCACTCGCCCACGTGTCACTCGCGCACGTGTCACTGCGCACGTCACTCGCGCCACGTGTCACTCGCGCTCGTCACGCACGTGTCACTCGCCCACGTGTCACTCGCTCGCCCACGTGCACTCGCGCACGTGGTGTCACTCGCGCACGTGTCACTCGCACGGTCACGTGTCACTGCGCGACGTGTCACTCGCCCACGTGTCACTCGCCCACGTGTCACTCGCCCACGTGTCACTCGCCACGTGTCACTCGCGCACGTGTCACTCGCCGCACGTGTCACTCGCCACGTGTCACTCCCACCGCGTCACTCTCGCCTCACGCGTCACTCGCCCACGCGTCACTCGCCCACGTGTCACTCGCGCACGTGTCACTCGCCCACGTGTCACTCGCGCACAGTGCTCACTGCGCCACTGTGTCACGTCACTGCCCACGCGTCACTCGCCCACGCGTCACTCGCGCACGCGTCACTCGTCACTCGCCCACGTGTCACTCGCCACGTGTCACTGGCGTCACGTGTTCACTCGCCCACGCGTGTCACTCGCGCACGCGTGTCACTCGCCCACGCGTCACTCGCCCACGCGTCACTCGCTGTCACTCGCGGCGCACGTGTCACTCGCGCACGTGTCACTCGCGCACGCGTCACTCGCGCACGCGTCACTCGCGTCACGTCGCGCACGCGTCACTCGCCCACGTCACTCGCCCACGCGTCACTCGCGCACGTGTCACTCACGCGCACGCGTGTCACTCGCGCACGTGTCACTCGCGCACGCGTCACTCGCGCACGTGTCACTCGCGCACGCGTCACTCGCGCACGCGTCACGCGCAACGTCGCGCACTCGCGCGTCACTGCGCACGTGTCACTCGCGCACGTGTCACTCTCGCACTCCGCTGCACTGCGTCACTCGCGCATGTGCGCGTTTCACATGACGCACAAACGACGCACAAAACATGACACAACATGACGACAAACATGACGCACAAACATGACGCACAAACATGACACACACAAACATGACGCACAAACATGACACCAACATGACACAAATATGACACACAAACATGACGCACAAACATGACGCACAAACATGACACAAACATGACACAAACATGACACAAATATGACACAAATATGACAGACAAACATGACACACAAACATGACACAAATATGACGCACAAACATGACGTACAAACATGACACAAACATGCCACAAACATGACGCACAAACATGACGTACAAACATGACACAAACATGACGTACAAACATGACACAAATATGACACACAACATGACGCACAAACATGACACAAACATGCCACAAACATGACGCACAAACATGACACAAACATGACACAAATATGACACACAAACATGACGCACAAACATGACACAAATATGACACACAAACATGACTTACAAACATGACACAAATATGACACACAAACATGACGCACAAATATGACGCACAAACATGACACACAAACAGCACAAACAGCACAGCGTCACAAGTGTGCGTCACGAGTGTGTGTGTCACGAGTGGTGTGTGTCACGAGTGTGTGTGTCACGAGTGTGTGTGTCACGAGTGTGTGCGTCACAAGTGTGTGCGTCACGAGTGTGCGTCACGAGTGTGTGTGTCACGAGTGTGCGTCACAAGTGTGTGCGTCACGAGTGTGCGTCACGAGTGTGTGTGTCACAAGTGTGTGCGTCATGAGTGTGCGTCACGAGTGTGCGACACGAGTGTGTGCTTCACGAGTGTGCGACACGAGTGTGCGCATCACAAGTGTGTGCGTCACGAGTGTGCGTCACGAGTGTGTGTGTCACAAGTGTGTGCGTCATGAGTGTGCGTCACGAGTGTGCGTCACGAGTGTGTGTGCTTCACGAGTGCGACACGAGTGTGCGCATCACAAGTGTGTGTGTCACGAGTGTGTGCTTCACGAGTGTGTGTCACGAGTGTGTGCGCATCACAAGTGTGTGTGTCACGAGTGTGTGCTTCACGAGTGTGTGTCACGAGTGTGCGCATCACAAGTGTGTGTGTCACGAGTGTGTGCGTCACAAGTGTGTGTGTCACGAGTGTGTGTGTCCACGAGTGTGTGTGTCACGAGTGTGTGCGTCACAAGTGTGTGTGTCACAAGTGTGCGTCACAAGTGTGCGTCACGAGTGTGTGTGTCACAAGTGTGTGTGTCACGAGTGTGCGTCACAAGTGTGTGCATTACAAGTGTGTGTGTCACGAGTGTTCGTCACAAGTGTGTGCGTCACGAGTGTGCGTCACGAGTGTGTGTGTCACAAGTGTGTGCGTCATGAGTGTGCGTCACGAGTGTGCGACACGAGTGTGCGTCACGAGTGTGTGCTCACACGAGTGTGCGACACGAGTGTGCGTCACGAAGTGTGTGTGTCACAAGTGTGTGCGTCATGAGTGTGCGTCACGATCACGAGTGTGCGTCACGAGTGTGCGTCACGAGTGTGCGTCACGAGTGTGCGTCACGAGTGTGTGCGTTCACGAGTGTGCGCGACACGAGGTGTGCGTCACGAGTGTGTGCGTCACAAGTGTGGCGTCACAAGTGTGTGTCACAAGTGTGTGTGCCACGAGTGTGCGTCACGAGTGTGTGTCACAAGTGTGTGTGTCTCGAGTGTGTGCGTCACGAGTGTGTGTCACAAGTGTGTGTGTGTCTCGAGTGTGTGTGTCACGAGTGTGTGCGTCACGAGTGTGCGTCACGAGTGTGTGTGTGTCACAAGTGTGTGTCACAAGTGTGTGTGTGTGTGTCTCGCTCACAGTGACACACACTTGTGAGACGTAAAGACTCAAACAACACATTTTTCAAACATAAATCGGCAAAAGTGTGAGCTGAAGTTTCCATGGAAACAGAAAGGTCCCAAGAGTTTAGTGTCCTTTTCTCAGAGCGCCTCCAGTGGCAGCAGAGCTTCACTTCAGCTCTACCTCTGAGCGAGCTGATTGGTCGAGAGTCCAGGAAACGCGTCGTCACTGTCCGAACTCAGAGATCCACCTGTCAATCAAACACACACACACACACAGAGTTAAGTCCAAACACCACAGACGGGTCTCATCTGCTCCTAAAGGCCGTTTCCATAGAGACGAAAGACCAGGATTCTGAGCCTCATCTGTTTTATCTCTTTTATCTGTGTTTTATCTGTGTTTTATCTGTGTTTTATCTCTTTCATCTGTGTTTTATCTCTTTTATCTGTGTTTTATCTGTTTTATCTCTTTTATCTGTGTTTTATCTCTTTTATCTGTTATCTGTTTTATCTCTTTTATCTGTGTTTTATCTGTTTTATCTCTTTTATCTCTTTCATCTGTGTTTTATCTCTTTTATCTGTGTTTTATCTGTTTTATCTCTTTTATCTCTTTTTCTTTTATCTGTGTTTTATCTCTTTTATCTGTGTTTTATCTGTTTTATCTCTTTTATCTGTGTTTTATCTCTTTTATCTGTGTTTTATCTCTTTTATCTGTGTTTTATCTGTGTTTTATCTCTTTTATCTGTGTTTTATCTGTGTTTTATCTCTTTTATCTGTGTTTTATCTGTTTTATCTCTTTTATCTATGTTTTATCTCTTTTATCTCTTATCTGTGTTTTATCTCTTATCTCTTTTATCTGTGTTTTATCTGTTTATCTGTGTTTTATCTCTCTTTTATCTGTGTTTTATCTTTTTATCTTTTATCTCTTTTATCTGTGTTTTATCTCTTTTATCTGTGTTTTATCTCTTTTATCTGTTTTATCTGTCTTTTATCTCTTTTATCTGTGTTTTATCTGTCCTGTTTTATCTCTTTTATCTGTGTTTTATCTTTTATCTGTGTTTTATCTTTTATCTCTTTTATCTCTTTTATCTGTGTTTTATCTGTGTTTTATCTTTATCTTTTATCTGTGTTTTATCTCTTTTATCTCTTTATCTGTTATCTTTTTATCTGTGTTTATCTGTGTTTTATCTCTTTTATCTGTGTTTTATCTCTTTTATCTGTCTCTTTTATCTGTTTTATCTGTTTTATCTCTTTTATCTCTTTTATCTGTTTTTATTTCTCTTTTATCTGTTTTATCTCTTTTATCTTTTTATCTGTTTTATCTCTCTGTGTTTTATCTTTTCTGTGTTTATCCTTTTATCTCTTTTATCTGTGTTTTATCTCTTTTATCTGTGTTTTATCTCTTTTATCTCTTTTATCTGTGTTTTATTTTTATCTCTTTTATCTGTTTTATCTTTTTATCTGTGTTTATCTGTTTTATCTCTTTTTATCTGTTTTATCTGTGTTTTATCTCTTTTATCTGTGTTTTATCTGTGTTTTATCTCTTTTATCTCTTTTATCTCTTTTATCTCTTTTATCTGTCTTTTATCTGTGTTTTATCTTTTATCTTTTTTTATTTTTATCTCTTTATCTGTGTTTATCTGTGTTTTATCTCTTTATCTCTTTTATTTTCTTTTTATTCTTTTATCTTGTTTATTTTTTTATCTCTTTTATCTCTGTTTATCTGTCTCTTTTATCTGTGTTTTATCTCTTTATCTCTTTTATCTGTGTTTTATCTCTTTATCTGTGTTTTATGTTTTATCTCTTTTATCTGTGTGTTTTATCTCTTTTATCTCTTTTATCTGTGTTTTATCTCTTTTATCTCTTTTATCTGTGTTTTATCTTTTATCTGTGTTTTATCTCTTTTATCTCTTTTATCTGTGTTTTATCTTTTTATCTGTGTTTTTATCTGTTTATCTCTTTTATCTGTGTTTTATCTCTTTTATCTCTTTTATCTGTGTTTTATCTCTTTTATCTGTGTTTATCTCTTTTATCTGTGTTTTATTCTTTTATCTGTGTTTATATCTCTTTTATCTCTTTTTATCTGTTTTATCTTTTATCTGTGTTTTATCTCTTTTATCTCTTTTATCTGTGTTTATCTCTTTTATCTGTTTTCTCTTTTTATCTCTTTATCTGTGTTTTATCTGTTTTATCTCTTTTTATCTTTTATCTCTTTTATCTCTGTGTTTTATCTCTTTTATCTGTTTTATCTCTTTTATCTGTTTTATCTCTTTTTATCTCTTTTATCTGTGTTTTATCTCTTTTATCTGTTTTATCTCTTTTATCTCTTTTATCTGTGTTTTATCTCTTTTATCTGTTTTATCTGTTTATCTCTTTTATCTCTTTTATCTCTTTTATCTGTTTTTATCTGTGTTTATCTTGTTTTATCTTGTTTATCTCTTTTATCTGTTTTATCTGTGTTTTATCTCTTTATCTCTTTTATCTGTGTTTTATCTCTTTTATCTTTTATCTGTTTATTCTCTCTTTTTATCTGTTTTATCTTATCTCTTTTATCTCTTTTATCTGTGTTTATCTCTTTAATCTGTTTTATCTCTTTTATCTGTTTTATCTGTCTGTTTTATCTCTTTTATCTGTGTTTTATCTCTTTATCTCTTTATCTGTGTTTTATGTTTTATCCTTTTTATCTTTATCTGTTTTATCTGTGTTTTTATCTCTTTTATCTGTGTTTTATCTCTTTTATCTGTGTTTTATCTCTTTTATCTGTGTTTTATCTCTTTTATCTCTTGTTTTATCTCTTTTATTCTCTTTTATATCTGTGTTTTATCTCTTTTATCTCTTTTATCTGTGTTTTATCTTTTATCTCTTTATCTGTTTGTTTTATCTCTTCTTTTATCTCTTTAAATCTCTTTTATCTGTGTTTTATCTCTTTTATCTGTGTTTATCTGTGTTTTAATCTCTTTTATCTGTGTTTTATCTTTTATCTTTTATCTCTTTTATCTGTGTTTTATCTCTTTTATCTGTGTTTTATCTGTGCTTTTATCTCTGTGTTTTATCTCTTTTATCTGTGTTTATCTCTTTTATCTGTTTTATCTCTTTTATCTTTTGTGTTTTTATCTTTTATCTCTTTTATTCTCTTTTATCTGTGTTTTTATCTGTGTTTATCTGTGTTTTATCTCTTTTATCTGTGTTTTATCCTTTGTCTGTGTTTATCTCTTTATCATCTGTTTTATCTCTTTTATCTCTTTTATCTGTTTTATCCTTTTATCTGTGTTTTATCTCTTTTATCTGTTTATCTTTTTTATCTTCTTTTATCTCTTTTTCTCTTTTATCTGTTTATCTGTTTTATCTTTTATCTTTTATCTCTGTTTTATCTCTTTATCTGTTTTTATCTCTTTTATCTTTTTATCTGTGTTTATTTTATCTTTTTATCCTTTATCTGTGTTTATCTCTTTTATCTGTGTTTTATCTCTTTTATCTCTTTTATCTGTGTTTTAGCTCTCACGTCCCGTCGTCGAGGAGAAACGGCTGAAGTGATTTTTTGGAAGAAAATGTGTCAAAACAGAAAAATGCTGCTCTGAATGACTTGTTTTTCAGAATTTGACCTTTGACCTTTTGGCAGGATTTCCTTTACTTTATGTAAAAGTAAATGTTCTTTTACAGCAGCTGTTTTTCTTCACTTTGTGTGTTTGCTGTTTTATAAATGTTTGTTTTAATTTATTCCCACAAGAGGTCAGTAAACACAAATCTGAGGCTCATTTTTATTTCGGGAAGATTCAGAATAAAGACTCAAAGAACTGAAAATGTAGATTTTGTAAATGTCGGAGTTTTGTTCAAACTGTTTTTGATTTTATTCTAGAAACACTGATATTTTTAACTTTTCTCATGAATAAAAGTCATTCTCATTCAAACTTGTTGATAAATCATTGTTTTCTGCTCAACAGGAACTTGAGAAGAGAATTCAGTATATTTAAAAATGGTGTTTTAATGATTTATTTTCTATTTTCTGCACTGTAAAATCCTTTACAAAAGTCATTGTGTGATATTCAGCTCACTGTAAAACTAAGGAACATGTAAATGTGGTGTGGGGGCGCTATATTCACAGTGAGGAATGTGTATTTTGTATTTTAAAATAGTGTTTGTATTTCAAAGAAGTATTTGAACACCTTCCAATCAGCAAGAATTCTGTCTCTCAAAGACGCGTTAGTCTGCCTTTAAAAAGTCCACCTCTACCCTACTAAAGACCCCTGTCCACACCCACAGTCAGTCAGGCTCCACGTACTACCATGGGCAAGACCAAAGAACAGTCAGAAGACCCCAGAGACTAAACTGAAGACCTCCACAAAGCTGGAAAGGGCGACGGGCGATTGGCAAGCAGCTTGGGAGGGACGACACGTTCAATGGTTACTATGGTAACACACTACGCCGCCATTGTTTAAAATATTGCATCGCACAGAATGTTCCCCTGCTTAAATCGGCAAATGTCCAGGTCCGTCTGAAGCCAAAGACCATCTGGATGATCCAGAGGAGTCATGGGAGAAGGTCATGAGGTCAGAGGAGACCAACATACGACGTTTTGGTTTTAACTCCACTCGCCGTGACATTTGTTTGGAGGAAGAAGAAGGATGAGGACCATCCCACGAACACCATCCCTACTGGGAACCATGGGGGTGGAGACATCCCGCTTTGGGGGTGGAAACATCACGCTTTGGGGTGGAAACATCATGCTTTGGGTGTTGGAGACATCCCGCTTTGGGGGTGGAAACATCACGCTTTGGGGGTGGAAACATCCCGCTTTGGGGTGGAGACATCCGTGGGGTGGAACATCCCGCTTTGGGGGTGGAGACATCCCGCTTTGGGTGGAACGGGGGTGGAGACATCCGCTTGGGGGTGGAGACATCCGCTTTGGGTGGAGACATCCCGCTTTGGGGTGGAAACATCCCGCTTTGGGGGTGGAGACATATCCGCTTTGGGTGTGGAACATCACGCTTTGGGTGGAGACATCACGCTTTGGGGTGGTGGGAGACATCACGTTTGGGGTTTGAATCAGCTTGGGTGGAGACATCACGCTTTGGGGTGGAGACATCACGCTTTGGATCCCGCTTTGGGGGGTGGAAACATCACGCTTTGGGGGTGGAAACATCCTGCTTTGGGGGTGGAAACATCCTGCTTTGGGGTGGAAACATCCTGCTTTGGGGTGAAACTCCTGCTTTGGGGGTCTTTCTGCACAGGGACCGGACGACAGCACTGTATTAAGAAGAGAATGATTGGGCCATGGGTTGTGAGATCTTGGGTCACACCCTCCTTCCCTCAGAGCATTGAAGATGGGGCGATGGCTGGGTCTTCCCACATAACAATGACCTGAAGCACAGCCAGGAGAACCAAGGAGTGGCTCCATAAGAAGCAGATCAAGGTTAAATATAAAAGAATTGTGTATTTCCTGGGTTTTGACTGTTGAAGGACGTTTCCATGACTACTGTGATACTGATGTTTAATGAGTGAAAGATCAACTCTTCTTCTCAGGGAGAAATCCTAATATATGTGGAAGTGTACTCACGACTATATATGATGTGTGTGCGTGTGAGTCTGTGTGTGTGTGTGAGTCTGTGTGTCTGTGTGTGTGTGTGAGTGTGTGAGTGTGTGTGTGTGTGTTTATGTTGTGTGAGTGTGTGAGTCTGTGTGTTGTGTGTGGTGTGTGAGTCTATAGTTTGTGTTGTGTTGTGTTGTGTATGATGTGTTTTAGGTGTGGGTATGTGTGATGTGTACGTGTATGTCTGTGTGTATATGTGTGTGTCTGTGTGTATGTGGTGTGTAGTATGTATGTGTGTATATGTGTATAATTGTGCTTATTGTATGTTTGTGTGTATGTGTGTATGTATGTGTACATGTGTTGTGTATATGCATGTGTTATGTACATGTGTGTATACGTGTGTTGCGTATGTATATGTGTTGTGTGTATATGTGTGTGTTGTGTATATGTATGTGTATATGTATGTGTGCGTCTGTATATGTATGTGATTGTATATATGTGTGTGGGTTGTGTATATGTATGTGTATACATGTGTGTGTATGTGTGTATGTGTGTGGTGTGTGTATAGTATGTGTGTAATGTGTGTATTATGTTTAGTGTGTACATATGTGTGTATATGTATGTGTGTACATGTGTGTATGTGTGGTGTTATATTATGTGTGTACAATATGTTGTGTATATGTATGTGTGTGTGTTATATGTATGTGTGTACATGTGTGTTATGTAGGTGTGTACATATGTGTGTATATTATGTGTGTAATGTGTGTTGTATATGTGTATGTTGTGTACATATGTGTGTATATGTGTATTGTACTGTGTGTTATATGTGTGTGTATGTGTATGTGTGTATGTATGTGTGTACATGTGTGTGTATATGTGTATGTGTGTATATGTGTGTATGTATGTATGTGTGTACATGTGTGTGTATATGTATGTGTGTACATGTGTGTGTATATGTATGTGTGTACATGTGTGTGTATATGTATAATGTGTGTACATGTGTGTGTATATGTATGTGTGTTGTATATGTATGTGTGTACATGTGTGTGATATGTATGTGTGTAATGTGTGTGTATATGTATGTGTGTAATTTGTGTGTATATGTATGTGTTGTACATGTGTGTGTATATGATATGTGTGTACATATGCTTGTAATTAGTATGTGTACATGTGTGGTATATGTATGTGTGTACATATGTGTGTACATGTGTGTATGTGTATTGTATGTGTTGTACATGTGTGTGTATATGTAATGTGTGTACATATGCGTGTTATTATGTATGTGTGTACATGTGTGTGTATATGTATGTGTGTACAGTGTGTGTATATGTTATGTGTGTACATATGTGTGTTATATGTATGTGTTACATGTGTGTATTGTATATTGTGATTGTGTGTACATATGCTGTGTATATGTATGTGTGTATATGTGCGTGTATATGTATGTGTTACATATGGTGTTATATGTAATGTGTGTACATGTGTGTGTATATGTATGTGTGTACATGTGTGTGGTTATATGTATGTGTGTACATGTGTGTGTATATGTATGGTGTAATTGTGTGTATATGTATGTGTACATGTGTGTGTATATTGTATGTGTGTACATGTGTGTGTATATGTATTGTGTGTACATGTGTGTGTATATGTATGTGTGTACATATGCGTGTATATGTATGTGTGTACATGTGTGTGTTATATGTATGTGTGTACATGTGTGTGTAATGTTATGTGTGTACATATGGTTATATGTAGCTGTATGTGTGTACATGTGTGTGTATATGTATGTGTGTACATGTGTGTGTATATGTATGTGTGTACATGTGTGTGTATATGTGTGTGTATATGTATGTGTGTACATATGCGTGTATATGTATGTGTGTACATGTGTGTGTATATGTATGTGTGTACATATGTCATATGTCATGTGAAGTGCTTCCAGATGAAGTGCTGAAGGGTCCAAACAAAAGGCTGTGGTACCGATGTGACAGTTGTACGTCCACATCCGGTGCCCGTCGTATCGAGCGTTACACTTCATCACGTTGTTGGAGTAATCGGATTCGGCCACTTCGAAGTGTGGGTTTATCACGATCTGAAATGACACACACACTCAGAGGCTGATGCTCAATCATCTGGTGACGGAACACGTCTGTGGCTCACGCACCTGGAACACGTAGTCTCCGGGTCGAAGGTCAGTGATGTCGATCCACTGACAGTCGATGTCGTGGCGATACGTGTCCCAGCAGCCCATGGTGATGCCCTGCTGCCCGAAGTTGGCACACTCGTACCGTTTCTGAATCCCTGACGGAAAAGAGGCCATTATCTGGTTTTATCCCGAAACTAGATCAAAACTGACATTGACATCTGTACTTGGGCCTCAGAACTCCTGCCATGGACACAAGACATGGATACCTCATCACAAAGAAATGGACGATCAAGGACTGGACTAAGATAGGGACAGACATCAGGCAAAGAGAAAAAACGACTTTGGAAATGGACAAATGGAATTATCTTTTGATCGTGTTCTGTTTCACTGTTTCTCCAACAGTTTCATTTCCCTGTGAATTATGAGCACTTTGACCTGGAGTTATGAAGAATCCGATCTCCAAACATGTGACTTTGAGCTCCTCCCACTGGGATGTCCTCACACTTTCCCACTCTTCATCTGTCAGAACAACATGACTTTCTCTTTCTCTTTCACATTTGTTTTGAATAGATTTAGTATTTGTCCATATTAGAAATGCACTGATGTCATTTAGATCTTATTCCTCTTGAAAGTTCTGCTTCATAATCCTTGATAAACATCTCAGAGGGTTTCAATGGTCATGACTTTGTTTCATGTCTTGTTATAAAAACTCCTTATTTGTAAAAACCTTTAAAAGTCCTGTTTCTCCAAGTCAAAGGATTCTTTCAACATCTCAAACCTTTAGACCTTTTGTAATCCAGACCTTGAGTCTCAGGTCAGTTCTGTTTGGTCCAAACCCTTGGTCTGAAGCCGACCAGTTTAAGATCTGAACCTCTTTGTTTAGTTGTATGTTGTGATCAGCTCCTTCCATGTCGTAAGCACCAGACAGGTTTGACCCAGGGATTCTTCACTTCCTCCTCATGACCCAAGCGTCTGTCCTCTGCCAGTAAGGCCTGCACAGGAACCCCCGGCACAACATTACTCTCAGTATGTTTCCATTGATCTTCATATTCTGGGTCACACCAGCAACGCTCTGATTGGAGCTGAAATAAAGTCAAGCCCCGCCTCCTTTTGCTTTTGATCATTGTAGAGTTTTGAAACAGATTCCAGGTTTCTTTCCTCGTCACACAAATCTAGAGCTTGTTTTATTCCACTCAAACAGAGTCTGGAACAGAGAGAGAAATCTGGGCGAGACATTCATGTTTATAGTTTCAGTCCTTTGAATTAGACTTAAGTCTGGATCAGAGTCCAGTTTTCAAGATCTTTCTTTCGAGTGGAGAAAAGAGGTGTGGTTTATCTCTAAGATTGTTGATAGTTCTTTAAGGAGGACCACGCCTAGAGATTGAAGAGATTCTGTTTGCCATTTAAATAGGTAAGTCTTTCTAAAGGACAGAGGGGGGCGCCAGTGAGAGAGAATTTCAGTATTTTGTACATTCAATTTGTCCCCCTGCGACAAATTGGCCACTGTCCAAGGTGTACCCCGCCTAAAGCCCAAAGGCACTGGGATAGGCTCCACTCATCTGCGACCCCTAACGGGAACGTAGAAAATGAATGAATGAATGACTGTCTGGTTTGGTTAAATATAGTAAGACATCTGCAGCAGGCAGTTTTATGTTCTGACCCATCGACAGAGACACATGGTTTCAAGTACAATGTGAACAACAAGAGGGACCAAACACAGCCCTGTGTCACTCCTCTAATGACTGGGTTAGGATCGTAAAGAGCCCAATATATTTCATTATTAACTCATCTATTTTAAATGTGTTCATCACTTTAAATAAATAAGTCCAGCTCACAGAATCCAAACCTTCTCAGGTCCAGACTTCTTATTCCACTTTGTTTTGTTGTGTGTGTATTTGGCTCATTGTGTGTAAAGATGGTCTGATGTTGTCTTGTGTTTGTCGTTGGCTCATAAATCCGGTCTGATCATTGTGGATCACATTTGGGAGGATTTGGTCCATTCTTTTGGAATTTAAGACCATTTTCAAAACTTTTTTTATGAATGAAAACAGAAAATGTCCTTCTGGTTTTAAAGCCGTGCACAGCTTCTGAACGTGTCCAGCTGCTCAGACAGAGGAGAGCGTTCGATTTGAATACTTTTACACCCGAGCGCTGCATTTGCCTCAGTCGACCACTGCATGTCACTAAAGCGCCTGAAATGATGTCTTTTAAACAGAAACTTTGCGGTCGCCAGGTCATTCGAGGTCCTCAGCCCCTTTTACCTGTGGTGTGCCACAAGGTTCTATTTTAGGTCCGACTGTATTTCCATGCTCCACACGTTATTGTTGGTCCGTGTCCTTCCAGTGTTGAACCCTAACCCTGGTCTTTTAAAGTGTTGTGTTTTCATTTGTGGTGAAGGACTTTGTAAAACTCTGCTAGAGAAATAAAGACTGTATTATTTGTACAATAGTATCTGTGATAATAATAGCAGTAATAGTACTAATATCTGTTGTACCTTCGTCGCAGTAAGTGTCCTCCAAACAGAAAGCTGGCCTTGTCAGTGGCCTTCAGCCACTTTGGTCCCATTCAGACTCAGCAGGTCGTAGTGTGTGAACACCTCCATACTGTGGTAGTGTCTGTGGAGAGAAACCAGGTCTGAACCAGGTGTGAACCAGGTGTGAACCAGGTCTGAACCAGGTCTGAACCAGGCCTGAACCAGGCGTGAACCAGGTCTGAACCAGGTCTGAACCAGGTTCTGAACCAGGCAGGTGAACCAGGCCTGAACCAGGCGTGAACCAGGTCTGAACAGGCGTGAACCAGGTCTGAACCAGGTGTGAACCAGGCGTGAACCAGGTCTGAACCAGGCTGAACCAGGTCTGAACCAGGCTGAACCAGGTCCTGAACCAGGGTGTGAACCAGGCGTGAACCAGGTCTGAACCAGGTCTGAACCAGGTCTGAACCAGGCCTGAACCAGGCGTGAACCAGGTCTGAACCAGGTCTGAACCAGGTGAACCAGGCTGAACCAGGCGTGAACCAGGTCTGAACCCAGGTCTGAACCAGGTCTGAACCAGGTGTGAACCAGGCGTGAACCAGGTCTGAACCAGGCCTGAACCAGGTGTGAACCAGGCGTGAACCAGGTCTGAACCCGAACCAGGTCTGAACAGGTGTGAACCAGGTGGTGAACCAGGTCTGAACCAGGGTCTGAACAGGTTGAACCAGGCGTGAACCAGGTCTGAACCAGGCCTGAACCAGGTCTGAAACCAGGTGAACCAGGCCTGAACCAGGCGTGACCAGTCTGAAACAGGTGTGAACAGGCTGAACCCGTGAAACCAGGTCTGAACAGGCCTGAACCAGTCTGACCAGGGTGAACCAGGGTGAACCAGGTCTGAACCAGGCTGCAGGTGTGAACAGGCCAGAACCAGCCTGAACCAGGTCTGAACCAGGTCTGAACCAGGCGTGAACCAGGGTGAACCAGGTCTGAACCAGGTGTGAACCAGGCCTGAACCAGGTCTGAACCAGGCCTGAACCAGGCCTGAACCAGCCTGAACCAGGCGTGAACCAGGTGTGAACCAGGCCTGAACCAGGCGTGAACCAGGTGTGAACCAGGTCTGAACCAGGTCTGAACCAGGCCTGAACCAGGTGTGAACCAGCCTGAACCAGGTGTGAACCAGGTGTGAACCAGGTGTGAACCAGGCGTGAACCAGGTCTGAACCAGGTGTGAACCAGGTCTGAACCAGGTGTGAACCAGGTGTGAACCAGGCCTGAACCAGGCCTGAACCAGGTCTGAACCATGTCTGAACCAGGTGTGAACCAGGTCTGAACCAGGCCTGAACCAGGTCTGAACGAGGTCTGAACCAGGTCTAAACCAGGTCTGAACCAGGTCTGTACCAGACCCTGCAGGTGAACAGATCCTGCAGGTGTTCAGACCCTGCAGGTGTTCAAACCCTGCAGGCAAATAGACCCTGCAGGTAGACAGATCCTGCAGGTGTTCAGACCCTGCAGGTGTTCAGACCCTGCAGGCGAATAGACCCCGCAGGTGAACAGACCCTGCAGGTGAAAAGAACCTGCAGGTGCACAGACCCTGCAGGTGTTCAGACCCTGCAGGTGTTCAGACCCTGCAGGCGAATAGACCCTGCAGGTGAAAAGACCCTGCAGGTGAACAGACCCTGCAGGAGGACAGACCCTGCAGGTGGCAAGACCCTGCAGGTGAAAAGACCCTGCAGGTGAAAAGACCCTGCAGGTGCTCAGACCCTGAAGGCGAATAGACCCTGCAGGTGAAAAGACCCTGCAGGTGACCAGACCCTTCAGGTGGTCAGACCCTGCAGGTGCACAGAAAAGACCCTGCAGGTGAAAAGACCCTGCAGGTGAACATTTCCATCCTCTTCTTTAGCAGGTGTGTTTCCGTGGTTACCAGACACACAAGTGCATAAAGTTTAATATCGAACCCTCAGGAGCCAAGAACCAGATCTGAGCCAGGATCCTGGTCTGGACCTGAGACCATTAAGACCATTTAAGACTTTGAAACACATTTGAACCAAATAAAGGTGTAAATCTGTGACTGAAGCTTCTGAGAGAAGATTTATGAACAAACACCAATTCAGTCCAGGTCTGTTTCCTCTTCATTTGCTGCCGTGAGGTCACATGATCATTCACTTCCACTGCTCTGCAGATGACACACAGCTGTATTTATCAATGAACCCCGATCAGACCGATCAAGCAGACAGACTTGGTGCTTGTGTGAAGGAGATAAAAACCTGGAGGACACTTCATTATCTGCTTCTGAACCCTGAAAAAACCCAGGTCATCGTACTAGGCCCTAATCATCTACGAGACGCTTTATCTGAGCAGATGGTCCCTCTGGACAGACGTCAGTGTGGCCTCCAGCTCCACTGGAAAGAAACCTTGGAGTCTGATTGGACCAAGAGCTCTCATTCAAAGCCACATAAATCAAGCCTGTAAAACAGCCTATTTCCATCGGCCTAATAGAGATCAAATCAGACAAATCTGGCCTAAAAGTGATGCTGAAGAACATCTCCATGCGTTTGTAACATCTCGATTAGACTCCTGTAACTCCTGCTGCAGCGTGTCCTGAAAGCTCCATAAAAAGCTTTAACTGGTTCAAAATGCAGGCAGCAAGATTACGAACAGGAACTAAAAGAAGAGAGCACATTACGCCGGTGCTGGAGTCTCTTCACTGGCTCCTGTCCAGTTTAGAATCACATTTAACTCTCCTCCTCCTGACTTACAAAGCCATAAATGACCGCCCCATCCGACCTTCAAAGAGGCTATATAAGAGCTTATCATCCAATCAGAGCACTTCGCTCTCAAAATGCTGGACTTCTGGTGGTCCCAAGAGTCTCTAAAGCACAGTAGGAGGTAGAGCAGCAACATCGAGGACCTGTGGATCCAGATGCTCCTCATCTGCTGGAGAAACGGTCTCTACTCCAGATGAACGGTTCTTCATCGGCCTTGAAGACCTGGTTCTCCTCCTGAGTGGGTCCAGTTCCCTCTGTCTCTCTCTCGTTCTCTCTGTCCGTCGATTTTTGTTCGAGGGAGGAGGATCTTCTTCACGTGTCACTGTGGAACTTCTCCAGGTTTTCTATACTTTTTCCCAAGAGGTTTGTAGTTTTCTTCTTCGTTCTGCAGAAGGAGGGTCTCTAAGAACAGGGGGGGCTTTGGACATAAGTTCTAAGTTCCTATGAACACTGTTTATTCTGTTTTTTTACTGTCGAGGAAACGGCTGTTGTGATTTTGGGGCGTTACACAAACTAAAATAAATGGAATAAAGTGTTCAGGGTCTTTATGTGTTTTTAGAGTTCAGTCCAGACAAACACAGTCGACTCATGATTGTTCTAAAAAAGGTCGGCGTCCCACCTGTGACACTCGTGCCAGACCAGGACTGGGGCCGGCTTTGGGGTCTGAAGTCGGACTGTCCGTTGTTGTGGATCTGAGAGGAAAACCTCATGAGTCTGCGATACGACGAAGGGTCAGCGGTGGCCACTGAACTGGACAGACAGTTCTCTCTCCTGAGCACAAGTCAGAGCGTAGAGTGGACGGTCCTCCAGGTACGTGGTCTGCTCCCCACCGGCGTTCTGACAGGTCTGGAGCCGCTGTGAGGGACAGAGGGTTAGGACCAGGTCTGGAGCCGCTGTGAGGGAGACAGAGGGTTTAGGAGCTCCAGGTTCTGGAGCCGCTTGTGAGGGAAGACAGAGGGTTTAGGACAGTGTCTGGCCGCTGTGAGGGACAGAGGGTTTAGGACCAGGTTTGGGCCACGCTGTGAGGGAGACAGAGGTTTAGGACCAGGTCTGAGCCGCTGTGAGGGAGACAGAGGGTTTAGGACCAGGTCTGGAGCCGCTGTGAGGGAGACAGGGGGTTTAGGAGCCAGGTCTGGACCGCTGTGAGGGAGACAGAGGGTTTAGGACAGGTCTGGAGCCCGCTGTGAGGGAGACAGAGGGTTTAGGACCAGGTCTGGAGCCGCTGTGAGGGAGAACAGAGGTTTTTAGGACCAGGCTCTGGAGCCGCTGTGAGGGAGAGCAAGAGGTTTAGTGACCAGGTCTGGAGCGCTGTGAGGGAGACAGAGGGTTTAGGACCAGGTCTGGAGCCGCTTGTGAGGGAGACCAGAGGGTTTAGGACCAGGGTCTGGAGCCGCCTGTGAGGGAGACAGAGGGTTTAGGACCAGGTCTGGAGCCGCTTGTGAGGGAGAAAGGGTTAGGACGCAGGTCTGGAGCGCTGTGAGGGAGACTGAGGGTTTTAGGACCAGGTCTGGAGCCGCTGTGAGGGAGACAGAGGGTTTAGGACCAGGTCTGGAGCCGCTGGTGTGGGAGACAGAGGGTTTAGGACAGGTCTGGAGCCGCTGTGAGGGAGACAGGGGTTTAGGACCAGGTCTGGAGCGCTGTGAGGGAGACAGAGGGTTTAGGACAGGTCTGGAGCCGCTGTTGAGGGAGACAGAGGGTTGGACCAGGTCTGGAGCCGTTGTGGGAGAAGAGGGTTTAGGACCAGGTCTGGAGCCGCTGTGAGGGAGACAGAGGGTTTAGGACCAGGTTCTGGAGCCGCTGTGGAGGGAGACAGAGGTTTTAGGACCAGGGTCTGGAGCGCTGTGAGGGAGACAGAGGGTTTAGGACCAGGTCTGGAGCCGCTGTGAGGGAGACAGAGGGTTTAGGACCAGGTCTGGAGCCGCTGTGAGGGAGACAGAGGTTTAGGACGCAGGTCTGGAGCCGCTGTGTGGGAGACAGAGGTTTAGGACACAGGTTGGCCGCTGTGAGGGAGACGTTTGGGAGAGAGAGGTTTAGGACCAGGTCTGGAGCCGCTGTGAGGGAGACAGAGGTTTTAGGACCAGGTCTGGAGCCGCTGTGAGGGAGGAGGGTTTAGACAGGTCGAGAGGGTTTAGGACCAGGTCTGGAGCCGCTGTGAGGGAGACAGAGGGTTTAGGACCAGGTCTGGAGCCGCTGTGAGGGAGACGAGAGGGTTTAGGACCAGGTCTGGAGCCGCTGTGAGGGAGACAGAGGGTTTAGGAAAGGTCTGAGCCGCTGTGAGGAGACAGAGGGTTTAGGACCAGGTCTGGAGCCGCTGTGAGGGAGACAGAGGGTTTAGGAGGTCTGGAGCCGCTGTGAGGGAGACAGAGGTTTAGAGGTCTGGAGCCGCTGTGAGGGAGACAGAGGGTTAGGACCAGGTCTGGAGCCGCTGTGAGGGAGACAGAGGGTTTAGACCAGGTCTGGAGGTTGAGGGAGACAGAGGGTTTAGACCAGGTCTGGAGCCGCTGTGAGGGAGACAGAGGGTTTGGACCAGGTCTGGAGCCGCTGTGAGGGGGACAGAGGGTTCAGACCAGGTCTGGGTTTAGGACCACAGGTGAGGGAGACAGAGGGTTTAGGACCAGGTCTGGAGCCGCCTGTGAGGAGAGAGAGGAACATTAACAGCTCTATAGTGTAGTACTGCACTATAGAGAAGTACTACACTATATAATACTACAGTACTATAGTGCAGTAGTAGTATTGTTCTTACTCTGAGTACATGAAACCCCGGCGGCGAAGCGTCCTCCGCCTCTCGAACACATCACATGTTTCCCGTGATGTAAACACTGATCCAGAGTCAGCTCCGCCCCTGAACACTTCACTCCACTCATTCAGTTACTGCGTCTGAAGAAGTATCATCACTCTGCCAGTTACCACGTCTCTACAATACAAGTTACACTTTAGAGTACAACAGAGTTAAGTATCACTTCTGCCAGAACCTGACGCTTCAATGACTCAAGTTTGATTCAAATCTCACAACAAAAAGGCCCTTTCTGTGGTGTAGTTTGCATGTTCTGCCT
Organism: Chaenogobius annularis; assembly: GCA_015082035.1. Classification (NCBI taxonomy): domain Eukaryota; kingdom Metazoa; phylum Chordata; class Actinopteri; order Gobiiformes; family Gobiidae; genus Chaenogobius; species Chaenogobius annularis. The sequence continues at coordinate 108,189 of BJKM01001004.1, read as the reverse complement.
GTGCCTGTCTGTAAGTTTGCATGTTCTGCCTGTGCCTGTCTGTAGTTTGCTGTGCGTACTGTATTTGCATGTTCTGCTGTGCCTGTCTGTAGTTTGCATGTTCTGCCTGTGTGCCCTGTCTGTAGTTTGCATGTTCTGCCTGTGCCTGTCTGTAGTTTGCATGTTCTGCCTGTGCCTGTCTGTAGTTTGCATGTTCTGCCCTGTGCCTGTGGTAGTTTTGCATGTTCTGCTGTGCCTGTGTAGTAGTTTGCATGTTCTGCCTGTGCCTGTCTGTAGTTTGCATGTTCTGCCTGTGCCTGTCTGTAGTTTGCATGTTCTGCCTGTGCCTGTCTGTAGTTTGCAGTTTGCTGTTCTGCCTGTGCCAAAAGTATCTAAATCCTATTGTACACTGACTTTGGCTCCCTCCTCCCTGAGTACCTGGTTAGCATCCGAATGCCTCGGGCGTCTCCATGGTTTCAGCAGACCATTATAAACAACGGGAAGGTTGAATCTTAAACCTCCAATTTCAGGAAGGATTCTCTTTTTTAACACAAATGTCCTCCTGAACTCCTCCTTAACTCCGCTTTAACTCCTCCTTAACTCCTCTTTAACTCCTCCTTAACCCCTACTTAAACTCCTCCTTAACTCCTCCTTAACTCCTCCTTAACTGCTCCTTAACACCTCCTTAACTGCTCCTTAACACCTCCTTAACTCCTCCTTCACACCATCTCTTCTCCTGCTCAGAACCTTCTCCTCACGGTCTTCAATAGAGTGGTTGGTAGCTTTAAGATGAAGATGCACGGCGCTCTGTGGTCCTGAACCTTCAAGAGAGTGATGGATTTTACACAGACAGCACAAGCACAGAAAGAGCAAGGAACGCCAAATCAAGAAGTCTAACATCCTCTTGAATAAAAAGGGCCCAGGGAAGGACCAGCAGGACAGAAGAACAGGGACAGACCGAAGTAAGACCAGCAAAAACCATTGGATCAAGAACCTATCAGACCGCGTCCTGTCTCAGGCAGGATGTGCTCTCCAAAGGACTTTTCCATTACTTCTAAGCACATCCTACAGAAGACTACATCACAGCCACAGGAACATGAGGAACAACAAGATGACAGAAGCTGAGGCTGCAGACCTGAGTTTACGTGTCACATCTGCTTTGAAGAGCGCCAAACCTCCTGCTTCAAACATCTGAGGAGAGGAAGGCACTCTCAGCACTACAAAAAGATCACAGCATAAACATTCTTCCAGCAGACAGGGGGCGCTGCACTGTGATTCTGAACACAGCTGATTATGAAGCCCAAAGGTCCACAGACCTGCTCTGAGGACACAGCCACATACGAACGTCTCTGAAAAAGAGAGCCTCCAGTGGCTACAAGAAGAAGGTGATGGACTGTCTACAGAAGCTTGAGCAGGAGGAGTGGTGATTATTGACTGTGTCCTGGAGAAAGCTATTCCAGGCATTTATGGACTTCCTAGAATCCACAAAGAGAATGTTTCCACTCAGACCCATTGTGTGCAGCATCAGATTCCATCACATACAACGTGGCCAAACACCTTAGAACCATCTTGGCTCCATTGGTGGAACTCGGAACATCATGTGGAAAACACACCACACTTTTGTGGACCAAAGTGAAACATCTCCAGTTTGGACTCAGATGACCTGATGGTTTCTTATGATGTTGTGTCCCTCTTCACCTGCATCCCGACCTCTGAGGCAGTAGCAGCGGTTAGGACGAGACTGCAGGAGGACGCCACCTACAGGACAGGACCAGGCTGACACCTGAACACATCTGCCTTAACACCACATACTTTCAGGCTACAAAGAAGAGTATGTCTCAAGTGAAACCAAAAACTCCCTTTACCAGCGAGGTACCGCCCATGCTGGGCAGGGCTTACACAGAGAGGAGTTCCCAGACTCGATTCACAGATTGAGAATGACTCTTGGATGAGAGTCAAAACGTTTTGTTTTTCTAAAACAAGTCCAGATGAAACAACTGAATCTTTTTCTTAAAAGTGCTAAAACAAATTTAAAATAGATGATTTAATAACAAATATTAAAGGCTCTTTACAATGGCCCGAACATCAAAAATGAAACGGTCACATGACACCGACTCTGACTTTGGAAAGAGGGGTGACACAGGGCTGTGTTTGTCCCCTCTGTTGTTCACTTTGTATTTGGAACCATCGGCCCAATATATTAGACAATCTGAAAAAATTCATGGTGTCTCAGTCGATGGGTCAGAACATGAAACGGCCCGCTGCAGATGATGTCTTTCTATATTTAACCAAACCAGAATGTCCATTCCTGATGTCATGCACTTTCTTCATGATGGGTCCAACGTCTGGAGACAAATTTGAATGTACAAAATACTGAAATTCTCTCTCACTGGCGCCCCCCTCTGGTCCTTTAGAAAGACTTACCCATTTAAATGGCAAACAGAATCTCTTCGATCTTTAGGCGTGGTCCTCCTTAAAGACCTATCAACAATCTTAGAGATAAACTACACTCCTTTTCTCCACGCTAACAAAAGATCTTGAAAAAATGTCTAAGTCTAAGTCAAAGGACTGAAACTATAAACATGAATGTCTCGCCCCAGATTTCTCTCTCTGTTCCAGACTCTGTTTGAGTGGAATAAAACAAGCTCTACATTTGTGAGAAACCTGGAATCTGATTTAAAACTCTTACAATTTCCAAAAGCAAAAGGGAGGCGGGGCTTTATTTCAGCTCCAAATCAGAGCGTTGCTGGTGCTGCGTGACCCAGAATATGAAGCTCAATGGAAACATACTGAGAGTAATGTTGTGCCGGGGGTTCCTGTGCAGGCCTTACTGGCACATGACAGACGCTTGGGTCATTAGGAGGAAGTGAAGAATCTCTGGGTCAAATCTGTGCTTACGACGTGGAAGGAGCTGATCAAAACATACTAACTAAATGTAACAAACTCTAGATGACCTCTGAATGTTGCCATGGTGACAGGAATGCAGGACTACTGTTGTACCATGCTACTGGAGATCTATGACGTCTCTGACTATGGAGCAGAGGCTTCACTCTTTTGAAGTTGGAATGGACTTTTTCCATCGAATGACTGCTTTTGGATTCAAATGAACTCAGTCATTTTCTCTCCCAGGACAAAAGCTAAAACGCTAAAAAGACGATGTGGTTTTGGTAAACAATCATCTGATTACAGACTTTGTCCACACAAGATGCATTTACTGAACTAATGTTATCGTGTTCTGCACGTTCAGTTTTATGACTCGTCTTGTGAATAATTTTACCGTTGTAACTCTGTGGCCTAATGTTAATGCTAAACAATGGCTGCATCATTCCGGATCTTCTTCTCTGATCAGCTCTGACTCAGCATGCGTGCCCCCCGCGGGGGTCAGTCAGGGCGAGAAAGAGAAGACAAACTTAGTTCCATCAGAGATCTTCAAAGAGGAACTATCTAGATGAGAGAAAGGGCTCATCTCTGGCCTAGCAATGCTAAGCTAACCTATGGAACAAAGAACATTCCAGCGAGACTTGCCCGCGGAAGCTAGCTACAGTCTCTTCAGACCAGCCTCATCTGCGAATCAGTGCAACGGCCTTTTAGTTGTCTGAGGAACATCTCAGAGGAACGCTCGAGGAGGAACATCTGGAGGAACGCAGACGCTCGGGAACGCCTCGGAGGAACGCCTCGGAGGAACGCCTCGGAGGAACGCCTCGGAGGAACGCCTCGGAGGACTGGAGCTTGTGTTGTTTTTGTTTACTGGAGGTTGTGTTGGTTGTTTGTTGTGTTTACTGGAGGTTGTGTTGTTGTTACTGGAGTTGTTTGTGTGTATACGGAGGTTGTGTTGTGAACTGGAGCGTTGTTGGAGTTGTTGTTTTGTTGTTGTTGTTTACTGGAGTTGTGTTGTTGTTACTGGAGGTTGTGTTGTTGTATGGAGTTTGATTGGTTGGTGTTGTGTTGTTGAGGTTGTTTACTGGAGGTGTGTTGTTTACTGGAGGTTGTGTTGTTGTATACTGGAGGTTGATTGTTGTTGTTTACGTGTTGTGTGTAGGTTGTGTTGTGTTTTACTGGAGGTTGTTGTTGTTTGTTTACTATACTGGAGGTGTGTTGTTGTATACTGGAGGTTGTTGGTTGTGTTGTTGTTTACTGGAGGTTGTGTTGTTGTTACTGGAGGTTTGTTGTGTACTGGAGTTGTTGTTGTATACTGGAGGTTGGTGTTGTTTACTGGATGGTGGTTGTGTGTGTTACTGGAGTTGTTGTGGAGGTTGTGTTGTTTACTGGAGGTTGTGTTGTTGTATACTGGAGAGTTGTGTTGTTGTTTACTGGAGGTTGTGTTGTTGTTTACTGGAGTTACTGGAGTTGTTGTTTACTGGAGGTTGTGTTGTTGTTTACTTGTGGTTGTTTGTGTGTTGTATACTGGAGGTTGTGTTGTTTGTGTTGTTTTACTGGAGGTTGTGTTGTTGTTTACTGGAGGTTGTGTTGTTGTATACTGGAGGTTGTGTTGTGTGTTACTGGAGGTTGTGTGTGTTGTTTTACTGGAGTTGTGTTGTTTTTACTGGAGGTTGTGTTGTTGTTTACTGGAGGTTGTTGTTGTTGTTTTACTGGAGGTTGTGTTGTTGTTTACTGGAGGTTGTTTGTTGTGTTACTGGATTGTGTTGTTGTTTGTGTTGTTGTATACTGGAGGTTGTGTTGTTGTTTTACTGGAGTTGTTGTGTGTGTTGTTGTTTACTGTGTTGTGTTGTATACTGGAGGTTGTGTTGTTGTTTACGTGGAGTTGTTGTATGTGTTGTGTTGTAGTTTACTGGAGGTTGTGTTGTTGTGGATGTTGTTACTGTTGTTGTTTACTGGAGGTTGTGTTGTTGTTTACGTGTTGTTGTTTACTGGAGGTTGTGTTGTTGTTATACTGGAGTTGTGTTGTGTTGTTGTTTACTGGAGTTGTTGTGTTGTTGTTTACTGGAGTTGTTGTGTTGTTGTTTACACTGGAGGTTGTGTTGTTGTATACTGGAGTTGGTTGTGTTGTTGTTTACTGGAGGTTGTGTTGTTGTGTTTACTGGAGGTTGTGTTGTTGTTTACTAAAGGTTGTGTTGTTGTTATACTGGAGGTTGTGTTGTTGTTTACTGGAGGTTGTGTTGTTGTATACTGGAGGTTGTTTGTTGTTTACCTGGAGGTTGTGTTGTTCTTTACCTGGAGGTTGTGTTGTTGTTTACCTGGAGGTTGTGTTGTTGTTTACCTGGAGGTTTGTGTTGTTCTTTACCTGTTTGTTGTCTTTACCTGGAGGTTGTGTTGTTGTTTACCTGGAGGTTGTGTTGTTGTTTACCTGGAAAGCGTGTGTGAGGCGAAGCCCAGGCCCAGCTGTCTGCAGACCACCATGGCCTCCACCGTTCCCCAGCCTTCACTGCAGACGGAACCCCAGACCAGAGAACCATTCTTCTGCACCAGAACCTCCACACGGCCCTCGAACGGGTTACGGCCCCCGGACAACCGCAACTACAAGAGACAAATGTTACCACGCAACCGCAACTACAAGAGACACATGTTACCACGGCCCCGGACAACCGCAACTACAAGAGACACATGTTACCACGGCCCCCGGACAACCGCAACTACAAGAGACACATGTTACCACGGCCCCCGGGACAACCGCAACTACAAGAGACAAATGTTACCACGGCCCCCGGACAACCGCAACTACAAGAGACAAATGTTACCACGGCCCCCGGACAACCGCAACTACAAGAGACACATGTTACCACGGCCCCCGGACAACCGCAACTACAAGAGACACATGTTACCACGGCCCCCGGACAACCGCAACTACAAGAGACAAATGTTACCACGGCCCCGGACAACCGCAACTACAAGAGACACATGTTACCACGGCGGCCCCGGACAACCGCAACTACAAAGAGACACATGTTACCACGGCCCCCGGACAACCGCAACTACAAGAGACACATGTTACCACGGCCCCCGGACAACCGCAAACTACAAGAGACACATGTTACCACGGCCCCCCGACAACCGCAACTACAAGAGACACATGTTACCACGGCCCCCGGACAACCGCAACTACAAGAGACACATGTTACCACGGCCCCCGGACAACCGCAACTACAAGAGACACATGTTACCACGGCCCCCGGACAACCGCAACTACAAGAGACACATGTTACCACGGCCCCCGGACAACCGCAACTACAAGAGACACATGTTACCACGGCCCCCGGACAACCGCAACTACAAGAACACACATGTTACCACGGCCCCGGACAACCGCAACTACAAGAGACACATGTTACCACGGCCCCCGGACAACCGCAACTACAAGAGACAACATGTTACACGGCCCCCGGACAACCGCAACTACAAGAGACACATGTTTACCACGGCCCCCGGACAACCCAACTACAAGAGACAAATGTTACCACGGCCCCCGGACAACCGCAACTACAAGAGACAAATGTTACCACGGCCCCGGACAACCGCAAATACAAGAGACACATGTTACCACGGCCCCGGACAACCGCAACTACAAGAGGACAACATGTTACCACGGCCCCCGGACAACCGCCCAACACAAGAGACACATGTTACCACGGCCCCCGGACAACCCCCAACTACAAGAGACACATGTTACCACGGCCCCGGACAACCACCGCAACTACAAGGACACATGTTTACCACGGCCCCGGACAACCGCAACTACAAGAGACACATGTTACCACGGCCCCCGGACAACCAACTACAAGAGACACATGTTACCACGGTCCCCGGACAACCGCAACTACAAGAGACACATGTTACCACGGCCTCCGGACAACCGCAACTACAAGAGACACATGTTACCACGGCCCCCGGACAACCGCAACTACAAGAGACACATGTTACCACGGCCCCCGGACAACCGCAACTACAAGAGACAAATGTTACCCGTGTTCTAAAGCCCTCTTGTTTTAAAGCCCGTCTGTGGAACATGTCTCACCCGTGTTTTAAAGCCCATCTGTGGAACATGTCTCACCCGTGTTTTAAAAGCCCCTCTGTGGAACATGTCTCACCCGTGTTTTAAAGCCCGTCTGTGGAACATGTCTCACCCGTGTTTTAAAGCCCGTCTGTGGAACATGTCTCACCCGTGTTTTAAAGCCCGTCTGTGGAACATGTCTCACCCGTGTTTTAAAGCCCGTCTGTGGGAACATGTCTCACCCGTGTTTTAAAGCCCCCTCTGTGGAACATGTCTCACCCGTGTTTTAAAGCCCGTCTGTGGAACATGTCTCACCCGTGTTTTAAAGCCCGTCTGTGGAACATGTCTCACCCGTGTTTTAAAGCCCGTCTGTGGAACATGTCTCACCCGTGTTTTAAAGCCCGTCTGTGGAACATGTCTCACCCGTGTTTTAAAAGCCCGTCTGTGGAACATGTCTCACCCGTGTTTTAAAGCCCGTCTGTGGAACATGTCTCACCCGTGTTTTAAAGCCCGTCTGTGGAACATGTCTCACCCGTGTTTAAAGCCCCCTGTGGAACATGTCTCACCCGTGTTTTAAAGCCCGTCTGTGGAACATGTCTCACCCGTGTTTTAAAGCCCCTCTGTGGAACATGTCTCACCCGTGTTTTAAAGCCCGTCTGTGGAACATGTCTCACCCGTGTTTTAAAGCCCCTCTGTGGAACATGTCTCACCCGTGTTTTTAAAGCCCGTCTGTGGAACATGTCTCACCCGTGTTTTAAAGCCCATCTGTGGAACATGTCTCACCCGTGTTTTAAAGCCCGTCTGTGGAACATGTCTCACCCGTGTTTTAAAGCCCGTCTGTGGAACATGTCTCACCCGTGTTTTAAAGCCCGTCTGTGGAACATGTCTCACCCGTGTTTTAAAGCCCGTCTGTGGAACATGTCTCACCCGTGTTTTAAAGCCCATCTGTGGAACATTACACCTCACGGCGGCGTCTTCTTCGTGGCTGCAGTCGGTGGATTCTCGGTTGAAGCGACACTCGGTCAGAGACTTTTTCAAACCCGGAGCACTGGACCTGGTTCATGTGGACCGGACCAGTCCCTGAAATGAGACCAGAACCAGGTTCAAAACAGGTCCAAACCAGGTCTAAACCAGGTCTAAACCAGGTCTAAACCAGGTCTAAACCAGGACTAAACTTGGATTTTCAGATGAGTGTGAATTATGAAATGTGAATGTGGGAAGAGGAATTCAGGAATTCAGGTCTGGACCTGAAACTGGACTGACCGCGATCCAAAAGTCCAGCTCCAAAAACAGATCCTCCTGAAGACCACATCAGAGCTGAGGGTTTAGACCTGGTTTAGACCTGGTTTAGACCTGGTTTAGACCTGGTTTAGACCTGGTTTAGTGCAGTGTACCATGTGACTGTTTACAAAAGTAAAGTCATTATTCATTATTTAATGAATGAATGAATAATCTTTCCAGACCAGGTCTCAGACCAGGACTCAGACCAGGACTCAGACCAGGTCTCTCAGACCAGGTCTCAGACCAGGACTCAGACCAGGACTCAGACCAGGACTCAGACCAGACTCAGACAGACCAGGACTCAGACCAGGACTCAGACCAGGACTCAGACCAGACTCAGGACTCAGACCAGGTCTCAGACCAGGACTCCAGACCAGGACTCAGACCAGACTCAGACCAGGACTCAGACCAGGTCTCAGACCAGGACTCAGACCAGGACTCAGACCAGGTCTCAGACCAGGACTCAGACCAGACTCAGACCCAGGACAGACCAGGACTCAGACCAGGTCTCAGACCAGGACTCAGACCAGGTCTCAGACCAGGACTCAGGACCAGACTCAGACCAGACTCAGACCAGGACTCAGACCAGGACTCAGACCAGGACTCAGACCAGGACTCAGACCAGGACTGGGAGAATCTCATCCTGTTTTTGTCCTAAAATCTAAACCATCTGTAGAGTTTTGAAAGAGTTTGTTCCACGACACAAACATGTTTTTGTACTAAAACTGATCAGCACGTGGGCCTCGGCCCGCGCGGGCCCCTCTCCCGTACCTCGGCCCGCGCGGGCCCCTCTCCCGGTACCTCGGCCCGCGCGGGCCCCTCTCCCGGTACCTCGGCCCTCGGCCCATGCGGGCCCCTCTCCGGTACCTCGGCCCATGCGGGCCCCTCTCCCGGTACCTTGGCCCATGCGGGCCCCGCTGAGGGCCTCCTTGGCGCTGCCAAAGCCCAGTTCTCTGCAGACGACAGTCGCGGCCCTCAGGTCCCACAGGTCGTCACACACGGAGCCCCACTCGCCGTTCTTCAGGACCTCGACCCGGCCCTCACCGACCAGGGCCCCGCCACGGAGCCGGACCAGGGGTTGCTGCAAGAGAGAGCGTTTAGATCACAACCAGGACTAAACCAGGACTAAACCAGGTCTAAACCAGGGACTTAAACCAGGACTAAACCAGGACTAAACCAGGACTAAACCAGGACTAAACCAGGACTAAACCAGGACTAAAGCAGGACTAAACCAGGACTAAACCAGGTCTAAACCAGGACTAAACCAGGACTAAACCAGGACTAAAGCAGGACTAAACCAGGACTAAAGCAGGACTAAACCAGGACTAAACCAGGTCAAAACCAGGACTAAACCAGGACTAAACCAGGACTAAACAGGAATAAATCAGGTCTAAACCAGGACTAAAGCAGGACTAAACCAGGACTAAATCAGGACAAGACCAGGTCTAAACCAGGACTAAACCAGGACTAAATCAGGTCTAAACCAGGACTAAACCAGGACTAAACCAGGTCAAAACCAGGACTAAACCAGGTCAAAAACCAGGACTAAACCAGGACTAAACCAGGACTAAAGCAGGACTAAACCAGGACTAAACCAGGTCAAAACCAGGACTAAACCAGGACTAAAGCAGGACTAAACCAGGACTAAAACCACTAAAGACTAAACCAGGACTAAACCAGGACTAAACCAGACTAAACCAGGAATAAATCAGGTCTAAACCAGGACTAAATCAGGACAAGACCAGGTCTAAACCAGGACTAAACCAGGTCAAAACCAGGACTAAACCAGGACTAAATCAGGTCTAAACCAGGACTAAACCAGGACTAAACCAGGACTAAACCAGGAATAAATCAGGTCTAAACCAGGACTAAACCAGGACTAAATCAGGACTAGACCAGGTCTAAACCAGGAATAAATCAGGTCTAAACCAGGACTAAATCAGGACAAGACCAGGTCTAAACCAGGACTAAACCAGGACTAAACCAGGAATAAATCAGGTCTAAACCAGGACTAAACCAGGACTAAATCAGGTCTAAACCAGGACTAAACCAGGACTAAACCAGGACTAAACCAGGAATAAATCAGGTCTAAACCTGGACTAAACCAGGTCTAAACCAGGACTAAACCAGGTCTAAACCAGGTCTAACCCAGGACTAGAACAGGACTAGACCAGGTCTAAACCAGGCCTAAACCAGGTCTAAACCAGGTCTAAACCGGGTCTAAACCAGGACCAAACCAGGACTAAATCAGGTCTAAACCAGGACTAGACCAGGTCTAAACCAGGTCTAAACCAGGACTAGACCAGGTCTAAACCAGGCCTAAACTAGGACTAGACCAGGACTAAACCAGGTCTAAACCAGGACTAAACCAGGCCTAGAACAGGCCTACATATTTCCAGATTCCTGAGCGTGACAGATGTTGATCTTCATCAGTTTGACGTCTTCCAGATGCTGAATGAAACTCGTCCTGATCTCAGGATAAACACAAACAGCTGTGTGTTTACATGACCGCGTGTCGTCGTAAACTTGACTCTGACGGAAAAGTCCTAATATTACGACATCAATATTTCTGCTTCAGTTTCGTTTGTTTATCCAAAACAGCAGGATGGAATGTTCTCCCAGAAATGACTGGAACAAATGTGGTTCCTTTAAACATCATGTCACATTAAAACAAACACCAACACTAACGAGTGAATCAGGAGTGACAATATCATCGTGAAACGTGTGTCAAACCACCAAAGGCCAGAGATATGATTACTATTATTATTATTATTATTATTACTATTATTAGTATTACTATTATTACTATTATTATTATTATTATTATTATCATTATTATTATTACTATTATTATTACTATCATTATTATTATTACTATTATTACTTTTGTTAGTATTATTATTATTACTATTTTAGTATTATTATTACTATTATTATTATTACTATTATTATTACTATTATTATTATTATCACTATTATTATTATTAATATTATTAGTATTATTATTACTATTTTAGTATTATTATTATTATTATTACTATTATTATTATTACTATTATTATTACTATTATTATTAGTATCATTATTACTAGTATTATTATTAGTATTATTAGTATTATTATGATTACTTATTATTACTATTATTATTACTATTATTATTACTATTATTATTATTATTACTATTACTATTATTATTATTATTATTATTACTATTATTATTATTACTATTATTATTATTATTACTATTATTACTATTATTATTATTACTATTATTAGTATTATGATTACTTATTATTACTATTATTATTATTATTATTACTATTATTATTATTATTACTATTATTACTATTATTATTATTACTATTATTACTATTATTATTATTATTATTGTCGAAAAAGATTCAGTTGTAGTCATCTGGACTCTGTTTTAGAAATCTTTTTCGACAATAGAATGCTCCTGGACGAATGAGGGATTACACCGACATATTATTATTATTATTACTATTATTACTATTATTATTATTATTATTATTATTATTACTATTATTATTATTATTATTATTACTATTATTGTTATTACTATTATTATTATTATTATTATTATTACTATTATTATTATTATTATTACCATTATTAATATTATTATTACTATGATCATGATTATTATTATTATTACTATTATTATTATTATTATTACTATTATTACCTATTATTATTATTACTATTATTATTATTATTACTATTACTATTATTGTTATTACTATTATTATTATTACTACTATTATTATTATTACTATTATTATTATTATTATTATTATTATTACTATTATTATTATTACTATGATTGTATTATGATGATGATGATGATGATGATTATTATTATTACTATTATTATTATTATTATTATTATTACTATTATTATTACTATTATTATATTATGATGAATGATTATTATTATTATATTTATTATTATATTATTATTATTATTATTATTATTATTACTATGATTACTATGATATATTATGATGATGATGATTATTATTATTATTATTACTATTATTACTATTACTATGATTATATTATGATGATGATTATTATTACTATATTATTATTATTATACTATTATTATTATTATTATATTTACTATTATTGTTATTACTATTATTATTACTATTTATTACTATTATTATTATTATTACCATTATTACTATTATTATTACTATGATCATGATTATTATTATTATTACTATTATTACTATTATTACTATTATTACTATTATTATTATTACTATTATTATATTACTAATTACTATTATTGTTATTACTATTATATTATTACTACTATTATTATTATTACTATTATTATTATTATTATTTATATTATATACTATGATTATTATGATGATGATGATGATGATGAATTATTTATTACTATTATTATTATTATTATTATATTATTACTATTATTACTATTACTATGATTATATTATGATGATGATTATTATTATTATTAATTATTATTATTATTATCTATTATTATTATTTTTATATGATTAATTTATATGATGTTATTATTATTATTATATAAATTATTATTACTATATATTATTTATTAGAATTATGTACAGATTAAACTCAGATTTGTGATTATTATTGTTAAATGTGATTTTTTTGATCCATTTTCTTCTTCTGCCATTATTAAGTCCCGATACGTGCCCATCTCTGGGTCTGGACGACCCACAGGCGTCTGTAGTAGAACAACCTCCCCCTCCCTCCACCAACAGTGGTCCTCCAGTTTAAGACCTGAAACCTCTTTGTGAGGTTGTATGTTGTGATCAGCTCCTTCCATGTGCGTAAGCACAGGTTTGACCCAGGGATTCTTCACTTCCCTCCTCATGACCCAAGCGTCCTGTCATGTGCCAGTAAGCCTGCACAGGAACCCCCGGCACAACATTACTCTCAGTATGTTTCCATTGAGCTTCATATTCTGGGTCACACCAGCAACGCTCTGATTGGAGCTGAAATAAAGCCCCGCCTCCTTTTTCTTTTGAGAATTGTAGAGTTTTAAATCAGATTTGTTTCTTTCCTCGTCACACAAATGTAGAGAGAGTTTTATTCCACTCAAACAGAGTCTGGAACAGAGAGAGAAATCTGGGCGAGACATTCATGTTTATAGTTTGATTGTCTAATATTTTGGGCCAATGGTTCCAAGTACAAAGTGAACAGGAGGGGGACCAAACACAGCCCTGTGTCACCCCTCTTTCCAAAGTCATGGGGTCTGTCAGGTGACCATTGATTTTAATTCTTGAAGTTGAACCGTTGTAAAGATTATTATTAACTCATCTATTTTAAATGTGTTCATCACTTTAAATAAATAGGTCCAGCTCACAGAATCCAGACCTTCTCAGGTCCAGACTTCTTATTCCACGTTGTTTTGTTGTGTGTGTATTTGGCTCATTGTGTGTGTATTTGTCTCATTGTGTGTAAAGATGGTCTGATGTTGTCTTGTGTTTGTCGTTGGCTCATAAATCCGGTCTGATCTTTGTGGATCACATTTGGGAGGATTTGGTCCATTCTTTTGTATTTGGTCTTGTTTGGTTAAAATTACAATATTTAGCTCATCTCGTATTTTAAAAATACTTCTTTCTGCCTGTTGTTTTCAAATTATTATTAATTAATTCAGGTCATTAATCATGCCCTTTGTCTCTTTAATGACCTTTAACCTTTGAGGATCCTTGTTTTCAGCATGTTTCGCTTCAACAGCTTCAGTTTGTTCTGTAAATCCTTTCATTTTTCTGCCTTTGTTTCTTTTTGGCCGCGGCGACAGCAATGACGCTGCCCCTCCAAACGGCTTTAGCTGCAGCCCAGAGAATGGCTGGAGAAACTTCACACTGTCGTTTTCCTGTGTGTGTTTTGTTTTTGTGTATGTCTGCTCCCACGCAGAAATGTCGACTCCTGACCTGACGGACGCCCCACAGACCTGACTGAGCGAGGCGGCCAACGTCCTGGAAGTCCTAATGAGCTTGTTCCACAGGTTTTATTGTATATCTCCAGCCCTGTTCTTTAGTGTATGTTCTCACCTCCAGTCTGTAGGCCTTCCTGAAGCCCACGCTCACACTGGGGGCGAATGCTCGTCCCGGGGCACAGCTGACCACCACAGGACCGCCCTCAGAACACGTCTGGTTCCCCTTCAGAGGAACGTCCCGGCCCAGTTTACACTCGGACAGACCCGCCTCGTTCCCCGTGCAGTTCACGGAGTGAAACCAGAAGTTCTTCTTACGACGAGACGCCAACAACCTGCAGATAAGAGGGAGGTGAGAACGACCTGCAGAGAAGAGGGAGGTGAGAACGACCTGCAGAGAAGAGAGGTGAGAACAACCTGCAGATAAGAGGGAGGTGAGAACGACCTGCAGAGAAGAGAGGTGAGAACAACCTGCAGATAAGAGGGAGGTGCAGGGAGGTGAGAGAACGACCTGCAGAGAAGAGAGGTGAGAACAACCTGCAGTAAGAAGGAGGTGAGAACGACCTGCAGAGAAGAGAGGTGAGAACAACCTGCAGATAAGAGGAGGTGAGAACGACCTGCAGAGAAGAGAGGTGAGAACAACCTGCAGATAAGAGGGAGGTGAGAAAACGACCTGCCGAGAAGAGAGGTGAGAACAACCTGCAGACTAAGAGGGTGAGAACGACCTGCAGAGAAGAGGAGTGGAGAACGCAACTGCAGAGAAGAGAGGTGAGAACACTGCCGTGAGGGAGGTGAGAAACGACCTTGCAGAGAAGAGAGGTGAGAACAACCTGCCAGATAAAGAGGTGAGCGATGAGAGAACGAGTGAAACCCAGATAAGAGAGGAGAGACCGCAAAGAAGTGAGAACAACCTGCAGATAAGAGGGAGGTGAGAACATGAGCATGCAGAGTAAGAGAGGTTGAGAAACAACCTGCAGATAAGAGGAGGTTGAGAACGACTGCAGAGAAGAGAGTGAGAACAACCTGCACGATAGGGGAGAAATCCGAGAGAAGTAAGGGTGAGGAACGACCTGCAGAGAAGAGAGGTGAGAACGACCTGCCAGGAGAAGAGGAGGTTGAGAAACGACCTGCAGAAGAGAGGTGAAACAACTTAGATAGGGAGCGTGAGAACGACCTGCAGAGAAGAGAGGTGAAGACAACCTGCAGATAAGAGGGAGGTGAGAACGACTTGCAAGAGAAGAGAGGTTGAGAAACAACCGCAGAATAAGAGGGAGGTGAAGAATCGACCTTGCAGAGAAGAGAGGTTGAAGAACCGCGAGTAAGAGGTAGGTTGAGAACGACCTGCAGAGAAGAAGAGGTGAGAACAACCTTGCAGATAAGAGCGGAGGTGAGAACGACGCTGCGAGAGAAGAGAGGTGAGAAACAACCTGCAGGATAAGAGGGAGGTTGAGAACGACTGCAGGAGAAAGAAGAGGTGAGAACGACCCTGCAGAAGAGGGAGGTGAGAGAACACCTGCAGAAGAGACCTAAGAGAGGCAGGTAGATGATAACGGAGGAAACCTGCAGGGAAAGAGAGGTGAGAACGACTGCAGGAAGAGAGGTGAGACAACCTGCAAGAGAAGAGAGGTGGATAACGACCTGCAGAGAAGAGATGGTGGAACGACCTGCAGAGGAAGAGGTAGGTGAGAAACAACCTGCAGATAAGAGGGAGTGAAACCAACCTGCAGAATAAGGAGGGCAGGTGAGAACAACCTGCAAGAGAAAGAGAGGTGGAGAACGACCTGCAGATCAAAGGGAGTTGTGAGAGACGACCTGCAGAGAAGAGAGGTGTTGAGAACGACCTGCAGAGATAGAGGGAGGTGAGAAAACGATGCAGAGAAGAGAGGTGAGAACGACCTGCAAGATAAGAGGGAGGTGAGAACGACCTGCAGAGAAGCAAGAGGATAGAACGACCCTGCCACCTCAACGGGGGGCGCCCCTCCTCTCCTGTATTTGAACGGAGTTTAGCGGGACTTGCGGAAATGTTTCCAAATTGGATTCAAAGGGAAAGTGGCGTTTATAAATACATAAAGATGTTAACTTTTATTATATTTTATCAATTCTTTTTTTCCTCCAAGATTGACAGGTGAGGCTCCGCCTCCGCTGGATTTGCACGTCACACTGTAGTAGTAGTATTAGTCGTCGTCGTCATAATAGTATGTAGTAACTAGCTACTCACTTGTAACGGCTTTGGGTATGTAGCGTTTTCTCGGTTGGAAACCCGTACATTCCGCAGATTAACACGGCTGTTTCTCATTGTCCAATCCACGTCACAGATCTGCCTTCCATTTCCCAGCATCCTTCACTTCCAGGAAGCCCTCAGTTGATGGGGGATCTCCTCTCGTGAGAAATGTGGCTCTGAGACGCACACAGTACCATCCACCTGAACGTTCACCGCCTGAGAACACAAAGCACACATTGTACTGGTATTCTGGACGAGGAAGAGGTGGGGAGGACGGAGGGAGGGGAGGAGGAGGAGGAGGAGAGGGAGGAGGAGTAGAGAAGAGGGAGGAGAGGAGAGGGGAGAGGAGGGAGGAGGAGAGGGAGGAGGAGGAGGAGAGGGGAGAGGAGGAGAAGGGAGGAGGAGGACGAGGGGAGGAGGAGGAGGATGAGGGGAAGAGGAGAGGAGAGGGAGGAGGAGGAGGAGGGGAGAGGGGAGAGGAGGAGGGGAGGAGGAGGGAGAGGGAGGAGGAAGGAGGAGGAGGAGGACGGGGAGAGGGCGAGGAGGAGGGGAGGAGAGGAGAGAGGGAGGAGGAGAGGAGAGAGGGGAGGACGAGGAGGAGAGGGAGGGGAGGAGAGGGGGGAGGTAGAGGAGGAGGAGGAGGTAGGAGGAGGAGGAGGAGGAGGAGAGGAGGAGAGGAGGAGAGGAGAGGTTCTTGATCATTTTATCTTCACAGTTTTCACTAATCTTATACTCTTAAGTTCTGAACTGGCATTACATGTTTGTTGATCCGACAAAACGTCTCCAATAAACGTCGTCCAAACGTCTCCAACGTCTCCTCACTCTATGTTCAAACACTTGTGGCTGTTCGACTCACTAGCAAGACCTTCTGTAACCCTCGTCTGCTTCCTAGCAGCGTTCATGCTCCTCTTTGTCTCTCTCGTTTCTGGACTTCTGGAACTTTTCAGTTTGTCCGCGGAGGTGTTTCCTGGATTCATGTTTCTCCTGTCGCTCTCTCCTCGTTCCAGACTGGAATGTTTTGAGCAGAGCTTTAGTCTGAGGTGGTTTTTCCTCCTAGGTCGCGTTCACTCCAAAAAAAATGTGTAAGATCAGGAGGAAATCTTGCACTCATCATCCTTCATTCATCATTAGGGGGTTCGACTTCAGAGGCGTGGTGTGGCTCCTGCCCTCACACGGTGCTCCATCGGTGTGGCCTCTGCTCAACGGTGCTCCTCGGTTGGCCTCCTGCTCACACGGTGCTCCTCGGTGTGGCCTCCTGCTGCACACGGTGCTTCCTCACAGAGCAGAGGAGCACCGTTGTGACCACAAAGCGTTAAACCCACAGTGAAAGTGATCTCAGAGACAGATTCACAAGAACAAGTGACCTCACAACAGTGAGACTTAACGGTCCAGACCTGGTCTCAGCTCTGATCTTTCTGGCTGTGGTTCGCAGGGTCTAGAAGACTTCATGACCCTGCCCTGACCCTAACCCTGAACGCCTGAACCTGACCCTGACCCTGACCCTAACGCTGGACCACTGACCCTAAACCCTGACCCTAACCCTGACCCTTGACCCTAACGCTGACCCTGACCCTGACCCTAACGCTGACCCTAAGCCTGACCCTACCCTGACCTGACCCCTAACCTCCTGACTCCTAACCCTGACCTAACCCTGCCCTGACCATGACCCTTGACCCTGACCCTAACGCCTGACCTAACTGACCCTGACCGCTAAGCCCTGACCTGACCCTAACCCTGAACCCTGACCCTGACTTGACCCTACAGCACCTCGTGTTTTTAAAGTTTCATTACCTTTACCAGACTTGAGCTTTGCAAACTTAACCTCTCAGAAGTCTTGTGTGAGGGGGATTTCAGAGTCTGAGGGGGGCTTAGAGTCTGAGGGGGCTTCAGAGTCTGAGGGGGGCTTCAGAGTCTGAGGGGCTTAGAGTCTGAGGGGTTTCAGAGTCTGAGGGGCTTCAGAGTCTGAGGGGGCTTTCATAGCTGAGGGGCTTCAGAGTGTGAGGGAGTTTCAGAGCACTGGGATGGGGGTTTCAGAGTCTGAGGGGGCTTCAGAAGTCTGAGGGGGCTTCAGAGTCTGAGGGGGGCTTCAAGAGTCGTGAGGGGGCTTCAGAGTCTGAGGGGTTTCAGAGTTCTGAGGTAGGTCCTGAGGGGGCTTCAGAGTCTGAGGGGCGCTTCAGAGTGTTTGGAGGAGTTTCAGAGACTGAGGGGGTTTTCAAGATCTGGGTGGCTAGGGGGCTTCAGTCAGGCTTCAGATCTGGGCGCTAGATGAGGGAGTTCGACGGGTTCAGAGTCTGGTCAGGCTGAGGGCTTCAGAGAGTCCGAGTCTGTAGGGGGGCTTAGGCTGGCTGCGCGAGGGAGAGTGAGGTGAGTGGTTCGCTGAGGGGGCAGATCCTGAGGGTTCGAGTGAGGGCTATCTAGGTTCAGAGTCTGAGGGGTTTCATGAGTCTGAGGGGGTTCAGCAGTCTGAGGGGGTGTTGAGCTGGGTTCACGAGGGGCTCTGACATGGGGGGCTGTCAGAGTCTGAGGGGCTTCTCGAGGTTTCGTTGAGGCGGAGCGGGGGTTTCGATCAGGGGGGTTTCAAGTCTGAGGTTAGGGTCTGAGGGGTTCAGAGTCAGGGTTCAGGTCTGAGGGGGTTCGAGTCTGAGGGGGCTTCAGAGAGGGGTTATCTAGCTAGGGGGCTTACAGTGAGGGCTTAGAGTTGAGGGGTTCGGTCTGGGGCTTCAGACTGAGGCTCAAGGGGGTTCGTCTAGGGGTTTCGGAGTTGAGGGGTTCAGGAGTCTGAGGGGGGCTTTCAAGAGTCTGAGGGTCAGGCTAGGTAGTCTGAGAGGGTTCTTGAGGGGGGTCTTTCAGAGTGAGGGGTTCGTGGTGAGGGGGTTTCAGAGTCTGAGGGGCTGAGTCTAAGGGCGCTTCAGAGTCTGGTTTAGAGTCGAGCGGCTTACAGGAGTGGTGAGGGCTTCTGGTGGTTCGAGTTGAGGGGGCTAAGTGAGGGGGTTTCAATGAGGCTCGATTGGAGGGGGTTCGCATTGGGGTTCAATGAGGGCTCATCCTGAAGGGGCTCAGAGTCGAGGGTTTTCAGAGCTACTTCAGACCGGGGGATTCAGTCGAGGGGTAGAGTCTGAGGGGCTTTAGATGCTGAGGGGTTCAGAAAGTCTGAGGGGTTCAGATCTGAGGGCTTCAGAGTCTGAGGGGCATTTCAGAGTCTTAGGGGTGTTCAGAGTGCTGAGGGGTTCAGATGTGAGCGTTTTCAGAGTCTGAGGGGTGCTTTCAGAGCTGAGGGGGTTTCAGAGTCTTGAGGGTTTCAGAGTCTGAGCGGGCTTCAGAGTCTGGGGGTTCAGGAGTCGAGGGGCTTCAAGAGTCTGAGGGTGCTTTCAGAGTCTTGAGGGGGTTTCAGAGTCTGAGGGTTCAAGTCTGAGGGGCGTTTCAGAGTCCTGAGTGGGTTTCAGAGTCTGAGGGGGTTTCAGAGTCTGAGGGTTTCAATATCTGAGGGGTTTCAGAGTCTGAGGGGGTGGGTCGAGGAGTCAAGTCTGAGGGGTTTCAGAGTCTGGGGTTAGAGTCTGAGGGGGTTCAGAGTCTGAGGGGGCTTCAGAGTCTGAGGGGCTTTCATCGAGGGGTCTGATCTTGAGGGGTTTCAGATCTAGAGGGGGGCTTCAGAGTCTGAGGGGGTTTCAGAGTCTGAGGGGGTTCCGAGTCTGAGGGCGGTTTCAGAGTTGAGGGCGGTTTCAGAGTCTGAGGGTTTCAGAGTCTGAGGGGGTTTTCAGAGTCTGAAGGGGGGTTTCAGAGCTGAGGGGGCCTTCAGAGTCTAGGGGGCTTCAGAGTCTGCAGGGGGTTTCAACGAGTCTGAGGGGGTTTCGAGTCTGAGGGGGTTTCAGAGTCTGGGGGGCTTCAGAGTCTGAGGGGGTTTCAGAGTCTGGAGGGGGTTCAGAGTCTGAGCTGAGGGTTTCAGAGTCTGAGGGGGGGTTTTCAGAGTCTGAGGGGGGCTTCAGAGTCTTGATGGGGTTTTTTCAACAGAGTCTGAGGGTTCAGAGTCTGAGGGGGCTTCAGAGTCTGAGGGGCGTTTCAGAGTCTGAGGGGGTTGACACGTGCGCTGACACAAGCTTCTGTTAAACTCATTCAGTGATTAAACATAACAGTGTTCCCACAACTTCAAGTCTGGACAAGATGTACTCTGTGAAGCCCGTCCTCTGGTCCACTCTGTGAAGCCCGTCCTTGTGTCCACTCTGTGAAGCCCGTCCTGTGTCCACTTCTGTGAAGCCCGTCCTGTGTCCACTCTGTGAAGCCCGTCCTGTGTCCACTCTGTGAAGCCCGTCGTTCTGTGCGTGACGTGCGGTCAGATGCGAGCTGCGTGTGGAGATAAACTAACATACGTGTGTAAGCACCTGGTCATGCGCCTGGTCTGGATGAACTGGAAATCCTGCGATGCGTTTCTGAACACAGACCACGCCCACATCCTCAGAGTGTTACAGTCGGGACACGCCCAGACCGTTCGACTCACAGTCCAAAGAGACGACTTTCTGACCCGGAGCAGTGCACGGTTATCCAGAGATACGACCTGAAGAAAACACGTAAAAACACGTTATCCAAGCCAGATTACGACCTGAGAAGAAACACGGGTAAAAACAAAGTTTATCCAGCCAGATTACGGACCTTGAAGAAACACGTAAAAAAACACAGTTATCCAGCCAGCATACGGACCTTGAAGAAACACGGTTAAAAACACGTATCCAGCCAGATACGACCTGAAGAAACACGGTAAAAACACGTTATCCAGCCAGATTACGACCTGAAGAAACACGGTAAAAAACACTTATCCAGCCAGATACAACCTGAAGAAACACAGGTTAAAAACACGTTACCAGCCAGATCGACCTGAAGAAAACGGTAAAAACACCGGTTATCCAGCAGATACAACCTTGAAGGAAAAACACCAAGTAAAACACGTTTCCGCCAGATTACAACCTGAAGAAACACTTGTTTAAAAACACGTTATGCCAGCAGATACAACCTGAAGAGAAACACGGTTAAAAAACACGTTATCCAGCCAGATACGACCTGAAGAAACACGGTAAAAACACGTTATCCAGCCAGATTACGCCTGAAGAAACGACGGAAAAAAACACCGTTATCCAGGCCAGATAAGACCTGAAGAAACACGGTAAAAAACACGTTCTCCAGCCAGATGAGGCGTGGTGGGCCTCACAGCCAGAAGGTCTGTATGTTACTCCATCTACATGAAAACACTAGTTTTAAATTCCTGACCAAAACTAGACCTGGATCGGAACCCGGCAGGCCGCTGCACTCTGGAACCACTGCTCCTGATTGGTGGCCCCAGTGGCATTGATAGGCCTTGTTACTAGAAGGTGCCAGGTTCTCTGTGTCTCTGTTCATAACGTTTGTCCAGGCTGGAGAAAGTCGAGTCAGGTCCTTCAGAGTCAGGTGAACACATTTCTCTGCCTCGTAGAGATTTATGATCGAAACTTCAAATGTGTGAAACTGCAGCAGATGGAACGCATTCAGAAGAAGAGAAGCAGATGCTTTTCACAGAATGACTTAGTGTCGTACGTTCAGGCATTTCAAAGTTACTCCAATATCAAGTTTTCAAGGTTTTCCCCACAGGGAGAACATGCAAAACACGGGGGAGAGAACATGCAAACCACAGGAGGAACATGTGAACAAACAGGAGAAACATGTGAACACAGGGAGAACATGCCAAAAACACAGGGAGACATGCAAACACAGGCGGAGAACATGCAACACAGGAAGATCATGTGAAACGGTGAGAACATGCAAACCACAGGAGAAACATGCAAACACAGGAGATACATGCAACACTGGGAGAACATGTGAACACAGGGAAGAACATGTTGAACACAGAACATGTGAAACACCAGGGAGGGAACATGCAAACCAGGGAAGAACATGCAAACACAGATGAACATGTGACACAGAGAAACATGGCAAAACAGAAGAACATGCGAACATAGATGGAGAAATGCAAACACAGGAAGAACATTGTGAACACATTGAGAACATTGCAAACACAGAAGAACATTGTAAACAAGGAAGAACATGCAACACAGGGAGAACATGCAAACACAGGGAGAACATGCAAACACAGGAAGATCATGGTGAACCACAGTGAGAACATGCAAACACAGGAAGAACATGCAACCACAGGAGAACATGCAAACACAGGAAGATCATGATGGAACACAGTGAGAACATCAAAACACAGGAAGAACATGCAAACACAGGATAGAACATGCGAACACAGGAGAACATGCAAAACATAGGAGAACATGTGACATAGGGAGAACATGCAACATAGAAACATGTGAAACACAGGGGGAACTGGCGAACATAGGGGAAGAACACGCAACACAAGGAGACATGCGAGCAAACACAGGAGAACATGTGAACACAGGGAGAACATGCAAACACAGGAAGAACATGCAAACACAGGGAGAACATGCAAACATAGGAGACCATGTGAACACAGGAAGAACATGCAAACACAGGAAGAACATGCAAACACAGGAAGAACATGCGAACACAGGGAGAACATGCAAACAGGAGAACATGTGAACACAGGAAGAACATGCAAACACAGGGAGAACATTCAAACACAGGAAGAATATGCGAACACAGGGAGAACATGCAAACACAGGAGAACATGTGAACACAGGGAGAACATGCAAACACAGAAAGAACATGCAAACACAGGGAGAACATGCAAACATAGGAGACCATGTGAACACAGGAAGAACATGCAAACACAGGAAGAACATGCAAACACAGGGAGAACATGCAAACATAGGAGACCATGTGAACACAGGAAGAACATGCAAACACAGGAAGAACATGCAAACACAGGGAGAACATGCAAACACAGGGAGAACATGTGAACACAGGAGAACATGTGAACACAGGAAGAACATGTGAACACCGGGAGAACATGCAAACACAGGGAGAACATGCAAACACAGGAGAAGATGTGAACACAGGAAGAAAATGCAAACGCAGGGAGAACATTCAAACACAGGAAGAACATGTGAACACAGGAAGAACATGCAAACACAGGAGAACATGAGAACACAGGAAGAACATGCAAACACAGGGAGAACATGCGAACACAGGAAGAACATGCAAACATAGGAAGAACATGTGAACACAGGGAGAACATGCGAACACAGGAAGAACATGCAGAACATGCAAACACGGAGAACATGTAAACACAGGGAGAACATGCAAACACAGAGAACTTTTGAACACAGGGAGAACATGCAAACACAGGGAGAACATGCGAACACAGGAAGAACACGCAAACACAGGGAGAACATGCAAACACAGGCAGAACATGCAAACACAGAAAGAACATGTGAACACAGGGAGAACAAGCGAACACAGGAAGAACGTGCAGAACATGCAAACACGGAGAACATGCAAACACAGGGAGAACATGCAAATAGGGAGAACATGCAAACACAGGAAGAACATGCAGAACATGTTACTTTGACCTGTTTTAGAACACAAAAAAACTGCTTGCAAAACCCACGTCACAGACCAAGATTACATCACAGAAGTGGGAAATTCAAAACGGAGTGTTTTTGCGGCTCAGAGCGAGAGGACTTTTGAACCAGGATCCATCAAACTGTGAATGAAGCTAGATGTTCTCCAGGTGTGTTTGTGATGAGGGACAGGGTTAGAGAGAACAAGGACATTTAGCATGTGTCCTATTCTCTACAAAATGGTGAAGATGCAAACTCATGCACAGCCTTCCCGCTCCCCAGACACCTCCTCCTCACCTTGTCCTTGTCCGTACTTGGCTCTCGAGGCCCAGGCTTCGGCGTCGATGAAGCCCAACTGTCGACACACGACTTGGGCCGCGCTCAGGGAGAAGTCGTCGTCGCACACGGTTCCCCACTCTCCGTTCACAAACACCTCCAAACGACCCTCGTGAAGCTTCCTCTTCTCCCCCGACAGACGCAGAGCAAAGTCGGGCGCAGAGGAGGACACGGGGAGAGAGAGGAGGAGCAGGGAGGAGCAGAGGAGGAGCGAGGGGCCGAGGAGGCAGAGAGCAGACGTCATGGTTCACTGTGGAAAGGACATACAACATTCAGTTATCTTTGACCTTCAGGGCCACTGGAGCTCCTCACAACTTTGTTCTTATGTCTGAGTCTGGAGTTCAAACATGTGACATCACATTTGGACCTTTGCCTTGTTCAACGTCAAATCAGAAATCATGTTCAGCTGATGTCTAAGACCCACCAGCAGAGTCGCAGGGCAGGAGACTGATGAAGGTGAACAGAGGAGCTCCACCACCTCATGACATCATGAGCTGTAACAGAGTGTGGAGAGCTCTGCAGAGGGAGACACAGGCTCGACAAACCATCCAGAGTCTCACACGTTTGTATTTGTCTTGAGAGTATTTCATGTGTTTCAGGGGTGTGCAAAGTGCAAAGGTCAACTGAGAAAGTCTGCTTTTATTGCCTCTGATTAACATTGTGTTTCTCCCCGTGTTTGGGTGGGTTTCCTCCGGCCACCCACCCAAAACACACACAATAGTCCAAACCCTCCAGAGACAATAGTCCCGACCGAGCCGAGCACAAAGATCTGGAGATGGTCCCTGAGGACGCATTTCCCTTCGCTGACAGTGACGTGAACCTTAACCTTTTTTTAAAGCTGAAACCTTTCCAAGGGTCCCCTGCAAAGAGCCCTCGTACCCCTGGTTGAGAAGCACGGGATATTGTTGTGACATGTTTTGTACACAACAAACGGGTTGATGCCGCATTGCGGAACATTTGCTCAAACCAGAACAGGGTTGGAGACTTTTGGACTGGTTGGGCTCGTCTTTCACCTCAGACAGAGCTCCGCCTAAACATTTTCCATCTTCTCTGTTTTCCTTCTGTTCCGCGTCTCTCGGAGTCTCTCCACACTCTGCGCCTCGCTCGTGGTCAGTGGTTTGGGACATATACTTTTATGTTTTATAACTCAAACTCTAGAAACAATGGAAAACAAGTCAAAGTGTATTTCAGACCTGAAATCTTTACGCTGTTTAAATGCACTGTAATCATGAGGCCTGTTTCTATTCTCATATTCACGTGTTCTTTTATTCTCGTGTTCTTTTATTCTCATGTTCTTTTATTCTCATGTTCTTTTTGCAATGAAACTGTTGATTGAACTTCAGACCAGAATCACACCAGTGAAGATACTTTGATGGCATTTACACATGTTTTCTTTGAGTTGAGGATGTGACATCCAGTTGAGCCCGTGTTGGCTCTGTTTTGGACAGAAACTCTGTGTCTAGTTCCATGCGCCATCTGAGGGCTAAATGTGGGAGATCGGGTTTGGATCAATAAATGCGGCGGGAGCGTAGGGGTCTGGGGGGGGGAGTGTCCAGTTCTGTGGGAGGATTGTGTACCAGGAGCAGGCGGGGAGACGTTTGGGGCCTCATTATTGGAAGGGACTTTACGAGTCTTTATTATGATCAGGCTTTGGGTTCAGCGCATGTTGATTGGCATGAACCCTTATGGTCTTTTAATTCCATCTTCACGTTTGATTTCATGGTTTCTGTAGTTCTTGTGTATTGTGTTGTGTTCGCCAGAGTTATTGTGGTATGCTCACACCAGGGGGCGATATAATTTCATATGCTGATGTCAATGGACCTGATTGGTAAACCCACTCTGGAGTCATGCTCTTCTCTTCTCTCTGTAGACCTGGAGGAAAGATGACAGAACACACTTTGAAACGCAGAACCAGATTTTGAATCCTTCTGTTTAAAGGATGTCAATTCACTTTTCTGGACTTGATTGGCCGTCATGTCAGACGAAGACAAATGAAAGAAAGAGCTGAATATGCTGGAAATAGCAAAGTGCAATCAAAAGATAACAAAATAAGACATTCTCAGGAGGCGACGGTTTAGTGGTAGCGAAGCTCGAACAAAATCAAATTTGTTTCCTTTATGATGGTCCAACATTCAAGAACCGATCCGGGTGGGACAGGGCTGTGCCTGGTCCCCCCTGTTTGACTTATGTATGCAGAACCACTGGCCAAAATGTTAATTCATGGTCACATTTTATGTAGGCAGCTCCAAAGCACTCAAGCGCTTTCTCAGGAAACCAGTCCACACATTACACACACATTCAAACATTCACCCACATTCACACATTCACACACACATTCATACTTCACACACATTCACAACCATCAAGGGGGTTATTTGTAGAGTGCACATTCTCACAAGGCAATTCAAAGTGGCTTCACAACAGGAAATTGGCTTTAAAATCACAAAGGACATGCAGAAATCAAATCTTTAGTTAAGACATAAAAGAGAAGAGGCAAAGAAAAGCATTTCAGTCATATGCACAGGCCAAAACAAAACAGTTTCACACATTCACACATTCACACATTCACACATTCACACACACATTCACACACACATTCACACACCACATATCACATGCTATTCGTACCACCATACATGGTCACTACATCACATACTCAACATTCACAATTAAACATTCAACACACATTCACACACACACATTCACACACACATTCACACATCAACTTGCGCACGACACATTCACACATTACATCCATATCAAACACACATTCCACAACACATCACATCACACACACACTTGCACACACACTTCACACACTTCACAATCACACATTCATCATCACATCACACCATTACACACAGCTTCACACACACTTCACACAAACATTCATTCACCTCACAACACACATTCACATACACATTCACCACACATTACATTCACACACATTCACACATCACAATATCACACACCCAACATTCACACATTCACACATACATTCTCACATTCACACACACTGTCACACAATCACAATTCACCACAGTTCACACATTCACACAACACACACATTCACAACACACCACCTCACACACACACATTCACACACACATTCACAACACACCACACATTACACACACACATTACACACACTTCACACATCACATTCACACATTCACACACACACATTCACACACACCCTTCACACACACATTCACACACACTTCACACACACACTTCAACATTCACACACACCATCACACATTCAAAACATTCACACAGACACATTCACACATTCACACAACACATTCACACACACACATTCACCACACACATCAATCACATTCACACATTCAGCACAACACACATTCACACCATTCCACACCTCACACACACACTGCACACATTCACACACACACATTCACACACACATTCCATTCACACATTCACACACACGCACACACACCACACATTCAACACACACATTCAACACACATTCACACAACATTCACATCACACATTCACACACACATTCACACACACATTCACACAGCACATTCACACATTCACACAACACATTCACACACACATTCATCACATTCACACACACACACACTGCACACACACATTCACACATTCACACACACATTCACACACACATTCACACACACATTCACACACAATTCCACACACACATTCACACACACATTCACACACACATTTCACACATTCACACACACATTTACACGATTCACACACACATTCTTCCTACACACGCACGATCTCACGGACAGACACTTCAACAAACGAACACACACTATCACACGAACATTAACAACACACAATTCACACACACAATATCACACATCACACATTCACACAGTCACAACACACACCACATTCACTACACACATTCAACATGAATCACACACATTCAGACATTCACACACACATTCACACACACACATTCACACACACATTCACATACACATTCACACACATATTCACACATACACACACATTCACACACACATTCATACACACATTCACACACACATTCACACACATAATCACACATTCACACACACATTCAGACACACATTCATACACACATTCACACACACATTCACACACACACATTCATACACAGATTCACACGATCACACACACATTCACACACACACATTCACACACACATTCACACGTTCACACACACATTCAGAATCAGAATCAGAATCAGAAAGGGGTTTATTGCCATTGTCAATGAACAAACTTCACAGACACAGGAACTTGTCTCGTCCTGAAGGTGCAACACAAAACACTGAGCAACAATAAAACAACATATATTCAGTCAAACAAAAGGGCATTTAAGGGACAATTTAAAATTACTATAGTATAAAATAAAACCCCATAAAACCCTCAGTGGAAAACCCCATAGTCACATGTTTGGAGGGAATTCTGTTGTAAAGATGTGACTCGTTCTTCAGAACTCCAGGTCAAAGTGCTCATTCTTCACAGGGAAATGCAACTGTTGGAGAAACAGCGCCACCAGGAGGCAAACCACTGTTTGTTCTGGGACTGTTCTTTTTTGACATTTCCCTCTGAACTTTAGAACTCTGAGCTTGGGCCTCAGAACTCCTGCCATGGACACAAGACATGGATACTTTTGGAGTGTACTTTTGGCGCAGGAAAAAAGGCCGTCACAAAGAAATGGACGACACAAACATTAAGGACTGGACTGGCATACAGCACTGGTCGTTTTGTGTTTTGTTCTATTTGTGTTCTGTCTTATTTTTGTTTATAAAATTGGGGGGGGGGAATTAAATAAATAAAAAAAGAAAACACACTTTGGGGGTTCAATGCCCACCTGCTTAACGACCCTTTGTGCAAGGAACAACAACATTAAGACTTCTCTGGAGGAAAATGATAGTGGGGAAACTTCCCCGTCCATCCTCTGGGATGCTTCTACAGCAGTTTTGAGAGGAAAAATGATGGCTATAGCAAAGTGTATCAAAAAAAGATACACTGGGAGAAAAAGTTAAATGTTTAGCAAAAACTGATGCAGGTAAAACATGCCAAGAAGGGAAGTCCTCAAATGCTACAGGAAATAAAAAACCCTTAATAAAAGATGTATAAAAGATACAATGAGAATGGATCAAAATATCAGGACAAGGACAGAAGGGGGCAGCAGTGAGCAACACCAATATCATGAAGGAAATGCATTATATTAGGTACTGGGCGAAAACAATGAAAATGCATCTGTGCAGCAGGCAAATGTTCTGAGACACCATGGATTATTTCTGATTGTCTCCAGTAATACTTTGGGCCAATGGTTCCAAGTACAAAGCGAAGAAGAGGAAGATCCTGCTCTTGCTCCTCACAAGTGGTCACCGGAGACATCAGCAGGAAAAGAGGAGGAATGTGTCTCTGTCAACACCATAAAAAAGAGAGAAAAGGAGGAAAGAGCTGGAGGCTCTGAAACTGAGGCTGAACTTGTGACTGATCCAAGCTTTTGGACTTGGACTGTCCTGAGTCCTGCTTCTGAAGCTCTGCTCCTGGTTTCAGATGAAACTGTGTCTGTCTCACAAAGTGTCAAAGTGCCTGAAGTGTCATTTACGTGACCTAAACCTGATCCAGCTCTGGTCCCTAATCCTGACACAAACAGACATGAACTCACACACTTCAATATGAACCTACAGCATTTCAACTTCACCTGAGGCTTCACCTGCCGCAGAGGCTTCACCTGAGGCTTCACCTGAGGCTTCACCTGCCGCAGAGGCTTCACCTGAGGCTTCACCTGAGACTTCACCTGAGGTTTCACCTGAGGCTTCACCTGCGAGAGGCTTCACCTGAGGCTTCACCTGAGAGGCTTCACCTGAGCTTCACCTGAGGCTTCACCTGAGGCTTCAGGCTTCACCTGCCGCAGAGGCTTCACCTGAGGCTTCACCTGGACTTCACCTGAGGCTTCACCTGAGGCTTCACCTCTTCACCTGAGGCTTCACCTGAGGCTTCACCTGAGAGGCTTCACCTGAGGCTTCACCTGAGGCTTCCCTGAGAGGCTTCACCTGAGGCTTCACCTGCCGCAGAGGCTTCACCTGAGGCTTCACCTGGCCGCAGAGGCTTCACCTGAGGCTTCACCTGAGGCTTCACCTGCCGCAGAGGCTTCACCTGAGGCTTCACTGAGGCTTCACCTGCCGCAGAGGCTTCACCTGAGGCTTCACCTGCCGAGAGACTTCACCTGAGGCTTCACCTGAGGGCTTCACCTGCCGCAGAGGCTTCACCTGAGGCTTCACCTGAGGCTTCACCTGAGGCTTCACCTGCCGCAGAGGCTTCACCTGAGGCTTCACCTTGAGGCTTTCACCTGAGGCTTCACCTGCCGCAGAGGCTTCACCTTGAGGCTTCACCTGCCGCAGAGGCTTCACCTGAGGCTTCACCTGAGGCTTCACCTGCCGCAGAGGCTTCACCTGAGGCTTCACCTGCCGCAGAGGCTTCACCTGAGGCTTCACCTTGAGGCTTCACCTGCCGCAGAGGCTTCACCTGAGGCTTTCACTGAGGCTTCACCTGAGGCTTCACCTGCGCAGAGGGCTTCACCTGAGGCTTCACCTGAGGCTTCACTGCCGCAGAGGCTTCACCTGAGGCTTCACCTGAGGCTTCACCTGAGGCTTCACCTGAGGCTTCACCTGAGGCTTCACCTGCCGCAGAGGCAGAAGTGACACACAGTTGCTCTGGTTTGCTTCTTCAGACACAGGTTGTAAACGGCTCCATTCATGCAAACACACGGTCTAAGCTCATATTTGATCAAATGCCAGGCCTTTTGCCCCCGGTGACGCTTCAGTCTCTGACGCGTTCACACCGGGACCACCGCTCCCAGTGTGAAAGCCCCGGAACCGTCAGAACAAGCACACACACAATGCACAAGTTACAAAACACTGAAAGAACCGGAAACATGCGGCATAAATCTGAACGTGGCTGGAAAAAGTGTCGTGAAAATGCTGTCGAAGTTTGGACACGATTTGGATGATCGATTATCGATTATCCAATCAATGTTATTTAGAGTCACAAATAAAAAGCGTGACTCACGTGCGCCGCTCCTGGGGAGTCTGCCCTGTCTCCGTGTCTCCGTGTCTCCGTGACTGTCGTCCGACTGTCTCCGTGTCTCCGTGTCTCCGTGACTGTCTCCGTGTCTCCGTGTCTCCGTGACTGTCTCCGTGTCTCCGTGTCTCCGTGACTGTTCTCCGTGTCTCCGTGACTGACTCCGTGTCTCCGTGACTGACTCCGTGTCCGTAAGTCCTTGTTTCCCTCCGTGTCTCAGAGCTTCCGTGGACTGTGGAGTGAAGGGAACCTCCGCTGAGCTCAGACCCAGACCATGACCAGACCCCCGGAACCCGCCCACGCGTGTGACCACACGGAGCCTCCGGGACTCACGTGCAGATCCTGACCAACTTCTGAGTTGAACTGTGGAACTGTAAATCTGAGAAACGTGAGAAACGAACCGTGTGCGTGCGTGTGTGCGTGCGTGTATGCGCGCGTGTGTGCGCGTGTCAGAGTGTGCGTGTGCGCGCGTGTATGCGCGTGTGTGTCAGAGTGTATGCGCGTGTGTGTCAGAGTGTGCGCGCGCGCGTGTATGCGCGTGTGTGTGCGTGTCAGTGTGTGCGTGTGTGTGTGCGCGTGTGTGTAAGTGTACGTGTGTGCGTGTGTGTACGCGTGTGTGTGTCAGAGTGTGCCTGTGCGTGTGCGCGCGTGTACAGAAGATACTTTCATGATTAGAACAGAGTTAGAACTGTATTAGCCCCGCCCACACACTCAGCCAATCACAGCCCGCCTCAGCATCATGCACGGTTCACCCGCGTCACATCTGTTTCTATGGAAACGGCCACAAACACAACCCCGTGTGGAGTGAGACTGTCAGAGCCGGCGCCATCTTAGGACTGGAAGAGGACTCAAAGTCACGTTACACTCACTTTTCCTCAGACTCTGGGTTTATCTTTTATACAATTTATACAATAGAGATTTTTATAGCAACAGATTTCGTCATATGAATTACTGTAACGCGCCCTCAGGTGGCTGCTAATGTGAACTGCACTTCAATCAATCACATTTTGTTTATAGAGCACAATAAATACATAGTACATAAAAACACATTCACATGGTATTTCAAATATTATAAACCAGATTAAAGTATTTCAGTCATAGGCGTGGCTAAACAAAATGGTCTTCAGCTTAGATTTAAACATAGTCAGGGTGGGGCCTGTCTCACAACCTCGGGGCTATTCCAGACCTTTGCCCCATAGAGCTGGAACGCAGATTCCCCATGTTTAGTCCTGACTCTGGGCACCAGCAGGAGGCCGGTCCCTGAGGTCCTCAGAGTCCGAGATGGTTCATATGGCACTAACATGTCCGAGATGTACTTTGGTTGGTGCTAGGCCATGGAGAGACTTGTATACAAGTCCAGAGCTGCTTTGAAGTCTTATATCTCTGAGCCACAGGGGGCAGGTGCAGAGACCTGAGCACAGGACTAATGTGATCGTACTTCCTGGTTCTATGTCAGGACCGGAGCAAGGGACAGCGTTTTGGATGTACTGCAGCTTGTTTTAACAGCTCGTTTGGACGAGGCCAGTGAGCAGGCCGTTACAGTATGTCTAATCTACTAGAGACAAACGCATGGATAAAGTCTCTCCAGGTCTGGTTTAGACACTAGGACTTTTGATTTTGGCAATGTTGTTTTAGATGGGTATAAAAGCTGCTGATGTGATATGCATCTGACGTGTTCTGTTAAAAGTTCAAAGTCTGAGGTCCATTATTACCCCCAGAGTTCTAACTTGATGTGTAGGTTTTAGAGCAGAGACTTCTGGAGGTGACTGCTTAACTGAACTTTCTCTTTGGTTTCTGTGGGCCAAAGACGATGATTTCAGTCTTGTCTGAGTTCAGCTGGAGAAAGTTTGTTTTCATCCACACACTGATCTGTTGGATGCAGTGACAGAGTGAATCCACTGGTCCATATTCACCTGTCGTCATGGAAACATAGATCTGAGTGTCGTCTGCGTAATTGTGATAGGACACATTCTCGCTGCGTATCACCTGACCTAACGGCAGCATGTAGAGGGTGAACAGAAGGGGTCCCAGGACTGACCCTTGGGGCACCCCACAGGTCAGGGGCATCTGGTCTCAGACACAGTTACCAATTTCAATAAAGTATTTCATGTTTTCAAGGTAGGACTTCAACCAATTTAAGGCCATACCAGTGATGCCCACCCAGTCCTCGAGTCTCTGTAAGAGGGTCCCACGATCGACAGTGTCAATCATGTGATCAATCATGTCGTTTGTCACCTTAATGAGAGTCAGTGCTGTGATGAGGTCTAAAACCAGATTGGAAGACATCAACGGAGTTGATGTTGATGAATGACTTTTTCAAGGACTTTTCCAGGAAAGGCACATTTGAAGTCGATAGTCGTTCAGTACTGTGGGATCCAGGCTCTTCAGCGTGGTCAAGGCCGTTGGGAATGTTCCACATTGAAGTGACATGTTGACTATTTTAGTAAGTGGAATTAACAAACTACTCAGCACGGTCTTTTAAAGTTTAGTAGGCAACATGTTGAGGCAGCAAGTAGAAGAACTCAGGCTGGTGGGTCAGGGTTCTTGGTCTCTTCACATGCTAACTATTTTCCTACTGTCTCCATAAAGAACTATCAACAATCTTAGAGATAAACCACACTCCTCTTTTCTCCTCTTTAAAGAAAGATCTGGAAAACTGGACTCTGATCCAGACTTAAGTCTAAGTCAAAGGACTGAAACTATAAACATGAATGTCTCGCCCAGATTTCTCTCTCTGTTCCAGACTCAACTCTAGATTTGTGTGACGAGGAAAGAAACCTGGAATCTGATTCAAAACTCTAAAGTTTGGGTTTACCTTTTTTGACTTGGTTTCAGCTCAAACCAGAGCGCTGCTGTACTGAACATGAAACATAGTGAGATTAATGTTGTGCCGGCGGTTCCTGTCAAGGCCTTAAGAATTGGATTTCAAACATGACTCACTGCATTTTAAGAGGAGTTGTGTGGGGCACCAGCCTTTCGGAGCTCGTCTCAGATATCGAAATGAATACATTTTTAAAAATGAATCGTTTGTTAACCTGAAGGTTTGTGAGAACGTAACCGTGACATTGACCCCTTTTCTGGGGTTTTAAACAGATAAATATGAATATGGAATATGCAAATGAGCCATTAGGACTTGGAGACACTGGATACGGTTGTTCTAGATCTATCTATGTCGTGTGTTAGAGTTGAAGCTAAGATTATTTTATAAACTGTGAAATATGTGCATTTCTACGACCAGAAGCAGGAGCTGTGACAGGCCCAGATGGTGAAGGGCGTGGGCCACTCTCTGTCACAGTGTCAGGAGGAAAGAGCACTGGATGAGGGCCGCTTCATCTGAATTTGATCCAGAGATGAGGCCACGTCGAAGACCGTCCTGGATCCCGTTTTTTAAAAGACGGGATCACAATTATTCATGGGAATAAATCTGGAACGTCTTTGTCCCAGTTTAGTTTAGCAGAAAAGAGTCTCTTCAAAGACCTGGATGGACCTGGCCTGGGGTTGGCCCACGCAGTTTAGGCGACGCCTTGAATATTGGTGCGAAAAATACAACCAATCAGACACGTGCTAGTGCGTGAGTCAGCTGACAGAGGCGGGGTTTGGAGCTGGAGTCATCATCATGTGGACAAAGTCAGACATCAGAATCTTTTAGCTAAAGGCTAAAAAGCATTCATCCTGTCACCGCGGCAAAGCGCTTCAGTCAGGTCGCTACAAGTCATTTGGATGAATCATGTCACCTGGAGATGTTCGTCTTATGGCCACCGAACAGCACAGGGGAAGTGACATCACTCATGATGTCATCCAGTGTCTCTGTGTTAAACTCAGGAGCAGGAGACCGGATCCAGGTCCTGGTCTAGAGTTGGTCAGGATTTTAAGCCGGACTATCAAGATCTTAGTCACTTGCATTTATGGTTAAGGCGCACGTTATTGTTATTCATTCATTCATTTCATACCACTTGGAGCCTGTCCCAGGGACTTTGGGCCTTAGGCGGGTTCACCCTGGACCGGGGCCAGTCGCAGGGTGAACACAGACACACATTGACTCTCACACACGGGTTTGGACGGTGGGAGGAAACAGGAGAACCCGGTGCGAAACCATGGTAACAACGTGGCTCAGTGAGTCGGTCCCGGACTGCGGCGTACAGCTGGAGTGTGGACAGACAAAAGGATCTCTCTGGGTGAAAAACACGCAGCCAACGAGTCTGTTTTTACACCAACAACGCCGGGTCATCGGATGTGACTGCCATCTCCAAACGCTGCTCTCCTGATCTGGAGTATCCATCTCTGCAGGACCTGCACGTCTGCAGGGCTCTGGGACGAGCAGGTCGGATCACTGCAGGAGGCCACTCCCCTCAGGCAGGAGGCCACGCCCCTCAGGCAGGAGGCCACGCCCCTCAGGCAGGAGGCCACTCCCCTCAGGCAGGAGGCCACTCCCCTCAGGCAGGAGGCCACTCCCCTCAGGCAGGAGGCCACGCCCCTCAGGCAGGAGGCCACGCCCCTCAGGCAGGAGGCCACTCCCCTCATGCAGGAGGCCACTCCCCTCAGGCAGGAGGCCACTCCCCCTCAGGCAGGAGGCCACGCCCCTCAGCAGGAGGCCACTCCCCTCAGGCAGGAGGCCACCCCTCAGGCAGGAGGCCACTCCCCTCAGGCAGGAGCCACGCCCCTCAGGCAGGAGGCCACTCCCCTCAGGCAGGAGGCCACTCCCCTCAGGCAGGAGGCCACCCCTCAGGCAGGAGGCCACGCCCCTCAGGCAGGAGGCCACTCCCCTCAGGCAGAAGGCTACGGTCCATCCGGACCAGAACCTCCCTCTGCCATTGGACTCATGAACACTTCTAAACTCCTCCCACTTTAACCACATGGCTCACTGTCACTTTCTGCACTACAACTGTAAATGTAACTGTAATGTAACTGTAACTCCCGTGTACATAGTAATGCCTATTGTATTTGATACTACAGTATAGTCATGTTAAATAGTCTCTTAACGCCCTTTAGATTGAATGTGTTGTTTTATTCTTGCTCAATGTTTCCTGTTGCACCTTTAACACCGACACAAGGTCCTGTTTGTGAATTTAGTTCATTGACAATGGATATAAACCCTTTCTGATTCTGGTTTTGGTTCTGGTTCTGGTCCTGGTCCTGGTCCTGTCTCTAGTCTTGTCTCTGGTCCTAGTCTCGGCCCTGGTCCTGGCCCTGGTCCTGGCCCTGGTCCTGGTCCTGGTCCCGGTCCTGGTCCCGGTCTTTCGGTCGACTTTATTATGTTAATAATGTGAAATAATACAAGTGAATCATTTTCTTCATTGAGGTTTTGATTTCACCAAAGCAGCTCCAACATGTCAAAGTCTGGACCTGGTCTGGACCTGGTCTGGACCTGGTCTGGACCTGGTCTGGACCTGGTCTGGTTTGGACCTGTTCAAAGACTCTGTCAAATACTGTATTTAAAGGTGCAGAAACATTTCATCACAATATAAACAACAACAAACTCCATCAAACCATGAATGTCTCCGCTCTGCTCATAAAGTGCTCTTCACATGGTCCACGTGGTTCACGTGGTCCACGTGGTTCACATGGTCCACATGGTCCCAGTGGTCCACATGGTCCACGTGGTTCAAATGGTCCACGTGGTTCACATGGTCCACATGGTCCCAGTGGTCCACGTGGTTCACATGGTCCACTTGGTCCACGTGGTTCACATGGTCCACGTGGTTCACATGGTCCACGTGGTTCACATGGTCCCAGTGGTCCACATGGTCCCAGTGGTTCACATGGTCCACATGGTCCCAGTAGTCCACGTGGTTCACATGGTCCACGTGGTTCACATGGTCCACGTGGTTCACATGGTCCACGTGGTTCACATGGTCCCAGTGGTCCACGTGGTTCAAATGGTCCACGTGGTTCACATGGTCCACGTGGTTCACATGGTCCACGTGGTTCACATGGTCCACGTGGTTCACATGGTCCCAGTGGTCCACATGGTCCCAGTGGTTCACATGGTCCACGTGGTTCACATGGTCCCAGTGGTTCACATGGTCCACGTGGTTCACATGGTCCACATGGTTCACGTCGGAGCAGGTTCTTGTGCTGAAGCGACAAACGGGAAAATGTGCTTGAGATTTAACGAGAGCAAAAAACACCAGAAATGTAACAATAAGTAAATATAATATATCAAATATTCAAAATGTCTCCTTCACAATCCACCTGAGCTTCTTCAACAATGTACAAAGAGCTTTAGGTCTGCCATGGCACGAGAACTGTTCTGAGGCTGGTTCTTTCGTCGGTTCGTTTGGCATTTCTTTTGTTAAGTTCTTTTCCTGGTTCTATTGTTGGTTCTTTTGTCGGTTCAATTCAACAGCAGTTGTCTCAAAGGGAAACAGGAAGAAAAACAGTTCTTCAAGGCTGATGAAGAACCGTTCGTCTGGAGTAGAGACCGTTTCTCCAGCAGCTGAAGAGCATCTGGATCCACAGGTCATCGAAGTTCCTGTTTCAGTCACCACGGGGAAGTGGGAGAAGGTTCTTCTGTTGGTTCTTTCATAGGTTCTTTTGTTGATTCTTTTGCTGGTTCTTTAGTTACTTTTTTTGTGGATTTTTTTGTTGTTCTCTTGTCGGTTCTTTCGACAGTTCTTTTGTTGGTTCTTTCGACAGTTCTTTTATCGGTTCTTTTGTTGGTTCTTTTGTCGGTTCTTTTGACAGTTCTTTTGTCGGTTCTTTTGTTGATTCTTTCGTTAATTCTTTTGTTGGTTCTTTTGCTTGTTCTTTTGCTGGTTCTTTAGTTACTTTTTTGTTGATTTTTTGTTGTTCTTACGTTAGTTCTTTCGTCGGTTCTTTTGTCAGTTCTTTCGTCAGTTCTTTAATCAGTTCTTTCGTCGGGTTCATCCTGGCCCCAGTTTGGCGATGAGCTCGTCGCAGATCTTCGTCAGTTCCTCGATCTCCTGGTTCTGAAAAGGAAAATGATGTTCATATTTTAGAACAATAGGGTTACAACGCCTCACTTTGCATGTATTCACTTTATTTCATGTTTTCAAATGTTGAAACGATGAAACGAATTATGTTGACGTGATCAGAACATAACGTAACACTGCCCCCAAGTGTTCACACAGTGGAAATGTGTCCTGCTTTAGACCACGTTTAGTCCTGCTTTAGACCACGTTTAGTCCTGCTTTAGACCACGTTCAGTCCCGCTTTAGACCACGTTCAGTCCCGCTTTAGACCACGTTTAGTCCTGCTTTAGACCACGTTTAGTCCTGCTTTAGACCACGTTCAGTCCTGCTTTAGACCACGTTTAGTCCTGCTTTAGACCATGTTTAGTCCAGTTTTAGACCACGTTTAGTCCTGCTTTAGACCACGTTAAGTCTAGCTTTAGACCACGTTTAGTCTCGCTTTAGACCACGTTTAGTCCCGCTTTAGACCACATTAAGTCTCGCTTTAGACCACGTTTAGTCCGCTTTAGACCACGTTTAGTCCTGCTTTAGACCACATTTAGTCCTGCTTTAGACCACGTTTAGTCCTGCTTTAGACCACGTTTAGTCCCGCTTTAGACCACGTTTAGTCCCGCTTTAGACCACGTTTAGTCCTGCCTTTAGACCACGTTTAGTCCTGCTTTAGACCACATTTAGTCCTGCTTTAGACCACGTTAAGTCTCGCTTTAGACCACCTTTAGTCCTGCTTTAGACCACATTTAGTCCTGCTTTAGACCACGTTTAGTCTCGCTTTAGACCACCTTTAGTCCTGCTTTAGACCACATTTAGTCCTGCTTTAGACCACGTTTAGTCCTGCTTTAGACCAAGTTTAGTCCTGCTTTAGACCACGTTTAGTCCTGCTTTAGACCACGTTCAGTCCTGCTTTAGACCACGTTTAGTCCTGCTTTAGACCACGTTTAGTCCCGTTTTAGACCACGTTCAGTCCAGCTTTAGACCACGTTTAGTCCTGCTTTAGACCACGTTTAGTCCCGCTTTTAGACCACGTTTAGTCCCTGCTTTAGACACACGCTTTAGTCGTTAGTCCTTTAGACCACGTTTAGTCCCACTTTAGACCACGTTTAGTCCGCTTTAGACCACGTTTAGTCCTGCCTTTAGACCACGTTCAGTCCTGCTTTAGACCACGTTTAGTCCCGCTTTAGACCACGTTTAGTCCTGCTTTAGACCATGTTTTAGTCCTGCTTTAGACCACGTTTAGTCCTGCTTTAGACCCACGTTTAGTCCTGCTTTAGACCACGTTCAGTCCCGCTTTAGACTAGTTAAGTCTAGCTTTAGACCACGTTTAGTCTCGCTTTAGACCACGTTTTGTCCCTGCTTTAGACCACGTTTAGTCCTGCTTTAGACCACGTTTAGTCCTAGCTTTAGACCACGTTTAGTCCTGCTTTAGACCACATTTTCGTCCTGCTTTAGACCACGTTTAGTCCTGCTTTAGACCACATTTAGTCCTACTTTAGACCACGTTTAGACCACGTTTAGTCTTTAGACCACGTTTAGTCAGCTTTTAACCACGTTTGTCCTGCTTTAGACCACGTTTTACTGCTTTAGACACGTTTAGTCCTGCTTTAGACCACGTTTAGTCCTGCTTTAGACCACATTTAGTCCTGCTTTAGACCACGTTTAGTCCTGCTTTAGACCACGTTTAGTTCAGTTTTAGACCACGTTTAGTCCTGCTTTAGACACACGTTTAGTCCAGCTTTAGACCACGTTTACGTCCTGCTTTAGACCACGTTAGCTTTAGACCACGTTTAGTGCTTTAGACCACGTTTTAGTCCCTGCTTTAGACCACGTTTAGTCCTGCTTTAGACCACGTTTAGTCCCGCTTTAGACCACGTTTAGTCCTGCTTTAGACCACGTTTGTTTATCCTGCTTTAGACCACGTTTAGTCCTGCTTTAGACCACGTTTAGTCCAGTTTTAGACCACGTTTAGTCCTGCTTTAGACCACGTTAAGTCTAGCTTTAGACCACGTTTGGTCTCGCTTTAGACCACGTTTAGTCCCGCTTTAGACCACATTTCGTCCTGCTTTAGACCACGTTTAGTCCTGCTTTAGACCACGTTTAGTCCTGCTTTAGACCACGTAAGTCTAGCTTTAGACCACGTTTAGTCTCGCTTTAGACCACGTTTAGTCCTGCTTTTAGACCACATTTAGCTTTCCTGCTTTAGACCACGTTTAGTCCTGCTTTAGACCACGTTTAGTCCTGCTTTAGACCGTTTACGTTTACGTTTAGTCCAGATTTAGACCACGTTTAGTCCTGCTTTAGACCACGTTTAGCTTTAGCCAGTTTGCTTTAGACCACGTTTAGTCCTGCTTCCGTTTAGTCCTGACCACGTTTAGTTTAGACCACGTTTAGTCCTGCTTTAGACCACGTTAGTCCTGCTTAGACCACGTTTAGTCGTTTAGCTG
>BJKM01001004.1:0-62500 GCA_015082035.1 Chaenogobius annularis | reverse complement strand
TTCTCCCAAAGATAGCCCCAAAAAAAAGTAGACAAGATAGAGTGAGTCTTGACCGCAAAAGTGCTCTTCTGAAGAAATAGGCCCAGCGAGAAGCTATGAGAGCGCATAGTTAGTCTGCGACTCATAAGTGTAAAACTATTAACAGTGATTGTTACATTAAAGCGCCCCCAGTACGTATAAGTTACAGATTTAAGTAGTACCTGCAGGGGAAAGAAAGTTGTCATTAGATTACTTTATTACCCATGCAAACATATTAGGACAGTACTTATTTAAATACTGTTAGTATTCCCAATCACGTGTGTGAGATTATTCTAGTATTAAGCAGGAGTGAAGCCCCACGAAGTATGCCGACAAATCTACTTTTCGAGGTTTTTAACTTCATGTTCTGACATTGTTCCCTCATCAAAAAACCATACCTGGAGTATTTATTTTCTAGGATAGCTGTTCACACTGTTTCATAAGTATATCACTCTATCTGACAAAGTAGCTCTCGACCCTAGCCCTGAGGCCTCAGATAAACTCCTCTTTGAGTCGCTGTTTTATGTCCAATACTAAGTTAAGATCTAGCAGTATCATCAAGTTTTACTGGTTAGGTAGGCCTTACTAGGAGAGCCCCCTTCTTCAGTCAGTTCAAAATACGTTTTATGTTAAGTTTAAGTTGACTCAAACAAATCAACGTTTTAGGATTACAGAACTTTAGTTCTGTCCAACCCATAAGCATGAGTCAAGTAGTGACAATCAAGCTTTTGTTTTCACCGATGGAGTTTAATTCTTCCGCTGCCCAAAGTATGGTGACCCGAATGCTAACAAATAACTCTTGATGAAGTGAGTGTAGCTCACCTCAAGTTACAGAATGTTTAATTAGAAATGCCTGTATGCTTTGTGAAAATCCTTTTAAAACTTAACCCTAACCCAATGTGTTCAAGTACTGCCCTAAAAGTCCCAGTTGTTCAAGTCCATATATGTGAGACATAGAGGTAGCCAGAGTTTATTTGTGAAATTGATGTTGATTGATGTGTCCTCAGTAGAGCTACTCAGATGCCTACCTGTGGGGTGACGCCCCTAAGGGTCAATCTTGGGACCCCTTAGCTGAATGTCCCAGCATATCCTCTACATGCGAGTAACTGTAGTAGTTGAGTGCCCAGTCTTTGATACGCGAGGATGAGAATAAGAAGAAGCAGTAAGTTCATAGTAGTCTCTAAGTCCACAAGTAAATATCCGAGTCAAGTCACACTTGCCATATCTCTCAAGGGGTATGCCCAAGTCAAGAGTATAAGTAAGTTTGAAGGTAGTTGGAGCTAACTTAGTTTAAAGTAAATAATCGGCCCGAGCTCAAAGTTTTCACCCATTTAAAAAGATGAAGCAGTACAGGTTTTAGGTTAGTGAGTTAGATTCCATCATAGGTAAGTCCGACCCATACGATGATCCAATGCCGCAGACAGAAGTAATGTAAAAAAAGATGAAAACGATAAGTTAGCATTGCAAGTAATGCTTTGCCCTTAAACCAAGTTAGTAGTAGTTTTATTTGTGATTAGATTGGAGTCGTGACCCAAAGTAAGTAGCCCGGCCCAGTAGCTAAGAGATATAAATAAGCAACGCTAGTAGGTTTTCTTCGCCCCCAAGTGTTAACGTCCAAAGATATGATCACGCCCTTGCTCTCTTAAGAAGTTATTCCGGCCTCCAACTCGTAAACAGTAGTAGGTAGTAGTAATGCACAGTAGTTAGCTTGATGTTGCAAGCTTGATTCGATGCATAGTCTAGTAAGATCCCGTCCGCACCACACCTTTCAAACTCTGTCAGAACTCCAGTCGATTCACCCATGACCAAGAACCATGAGTATGCAGAGGTCTCTCTCCTAAAAAATCGAGCCACCAAGAGTGAGTTTAAAGAACTCAGCTCAGTCTCAAGCGTATCCCACTATATAACTGGTGAAGGATCGCCGTATTAGTAGCCGTCAGTAAAAGTGAGATCATGTATAACATTCGCCCAATGGTAAACAACTTTGTGAGAAAAGATCATCAGTTGAGTGAACTTATGTTATATAGTGAAGATATGTGGAAAGTAAAGAGTTGACAATCATCTGCCACAATCTCGCCTCGCGAGTGATAGTGGGTACTAGTCCATGAGCAACGATCTCAGTCCTCTACTGTCGAAGTTCGCAGGGTAGTCGGGCACCGTTCTAATGATCCTGAGAAAACAGTGAAGCGCGAATAGCATGCACGTAGCAAAGTTAGTACTACAGGAGGCTGAGAGAGTATCTAGTAGTAGTCAAGTAGTCGTCAATGATTTTGAGAGGAAGCTAGCGTGAGGCCCGATCAACGCTAGTAGTAGTTAGGGCGGACCCCGCCACACGTAGTCGACCAAAAGCCCCCATAGTAGACATATAAGTTTAATGAGTGTCGCCCACCCACACTATGTCGTTCAGTAATGAGTAGCCCGAGAAAAAGATTATGCAGTCTACATAGTCCGATCCTCCCTTACTACACATAAAACCCAATGTTACAGGAGTCTCAGTGTCTAGAAGATACAAGTCTTTGCTCTGATAAGACAAGCATACTGAGAAGTCCCGAGATCCAAGTGAGGACTGCGAGGGGAGGTTAGGTGGAACCAGTACTAAAAAAGTATCTTGGTGAGTAAGTTAGTTGTCGCCCGTAGTCTTTGAGTGAATGTTGATGTCAGTCAAGTACAGTTAGTCACCACCAAAATGGGGACTGTGGTCTGTAAGAAACAGGCCAACCCGTGCGCCGTGTTGGAGAAAGAAGAATGCTGAGTTGCATTAACCAAGAACACCATACCTTCTTGTGATAGCATGAGGGCGTGGAAACCACATCATGCATTTCGGGACGCTTTAATCACTGTAAAAGGGACAACTTGAATAAGCATACCGTCCGTATCAATGGCAAGATTGATAATGTGGCTTCCATGTGGCAA
Organism: Chaenogobius annularis; assembly: GCA_015082035.1. Lineage (NCBI taxonomy): Eukaryota > Metazoa > Chordata > Actinopteri > Gobiiformes > Gobiidae > Chaenogobius > Chaenogobius annularis. The sequence goes on along the minus strand of BJKM01001004.1, from coordinate 59,569 downwards.
TTTTGGATGATATTCTTATAGTAAAAAGTACACAAAATAAAACACAAGTAGTAATAGTAGTTAGTAAGTATTATAGTAGTCGCAACATATAGTCGCCAGTAGTAGTACAGTAGTAGTCGCAGTAGGTAGTAGTAGCTAGTAGTAGTAGTAGTAGTAGTAGTAGTAGTAGTAGTAGATGTAGTACTGTATCAGTAGAACGTATAGCCTAAGCGCGTATAGCGCAGTTGTAGTAAGTAATAGTAGTATATTAGTAGTCGCTGTATAGTACAAGTAGTAGTAGTATAGTAGTAGTAGTAGTTAGTAGTAGCAGTTAGTAGTAGTAGTAATAGCAGTAAATAGTCGAGTGTAGTAGTAGTAGTAGTCGCAGTAGTAAGTCGTAGTAGTCATAGTATAGTAGTTCGCAAGTAGTAGAAGTAGTAGTCGCAGTTAGTCGCAGTAGTAGTAGCAGTAGTAGCATGTAGCAGTAGTAGTCGCGAAGTAGTAGTACGTATAGTCCAGTAGTAGTAGTAGTCGCCTATAGTAGTAGTAGTAGTAGTAGTAGCAGTAGTAGTAGTAGTAGTAGTAGTCGCAGTAGTAGAAGTAGTATCGCAGTAGTAGTCAGTAGTAGTAGTAGCAGTAGTAGTAGTAGTAGTAGTAGTAGTAGCAGTAGTAGTAGTAGTAGTAGCAGTAGTAGTAGTAGTAGTAGTAGTAGTAGCAGTAGTAGTAGTAGTAATAGTAGTCGCAGTAGTTGTAATAGTAGTAGTAGTAGTCGCAGTAGTAGTAGCAGTAGTACTTGTGCAGCTTCTCCTCGGCGTGGGCCTTCAGCGTCTGGTATCTGTGCTCCTCCTGTTTGATCCTCTGCAGATACTCCTGAGCGCAGCGCTTCAGCACGTCCTCGTTCTGACGCGTGAAAACACGATATTACACTCTGTATTACACACTGTATTACACACTGTATTACACTCTGTATTACACACTGTATTACACTCTGTATTACACACTGTATTACACTCTGTATTACACACTTTATTACTCTCTGTATTACACACTGTATTACACACTGTATTACACACTTTATTACTCTCTGTATTACACTCTGTATTACACACTGTATTACACACTTTATTACACACTTTATTACTCTCTGTATTACACTGTATTACACACTGTATTACACTCTGTATTACACACTGTATTACACACTGTATTACACACTGTATTACACTCTGTATTACACACTTTATTACACACGCACAAATAAACGAAAGGAGTTTGGTCGCTGCGTTTGTACCTTTTTGAAGCCCTCCAGAACCCCCTTCATGTTCTCGTATCGCCGGAACAGCTCCGAGAACGAGCGCTCCACAGACGAGAGGTCGGACAGAGCCTGGTCCCGCTCCAGCGTGAGCTGACGGGCCGACAGCGAGCAGGAGAGGGTCTTCTGCTGATGGTCATCCTCTGCATCAGAGACACAACGTAACACACTGGGCCTCCTCTGCCCCACCACGAGGGTTACAACAGGAGTCACGCACACACACACACGCACACAGAGACACACACACAGAGACACACACACATACACGCACACACACACACACACACAACACACACACACACACAGAGACACGCACACATACACACACAGAGACACGCACAGAGACACACACACACAGAGACACGCAAACACACATACATGCACACACACAGAGACACACCCCACATACACGCACACAACACACACACACACAGACAGAGACACACACACATACACGTACACACACAGAGAAACACACACGCGCACACACTCACACACACAGACACACACACATACACACAACACATGCACACAGAGACACACACACACACGTATACACACACACACACACACACATACACCCGCACACACACAGAGACACGCACACAATACACGCCACACACACACACACAGAGACACACACACATATACACACACACATACACCCGCACACACACAGAGACACGCACACATACACGCACACACACCACACACACAGAGACACACACACATATACACACACACATACACGCACACACACACACACACAGAGACACATACACACACACAGAGACACCACACACATACACGCACACACACACAGAGACACACACCACATTACACGCACATACAGAGACACGCACACATACACACACACACGCACACACAGAGATACATACAGACACACACACACAGACACGCACACATACACGCAAACACACACAGAGACACACACACAACACACACACGCACACACAGAGACACACAAATACACGCACACACACACACACAGAGACACGCACACATACACGCACACACACACAGAGACACACACACATACACGCACACACGCACCACACACACACACACAGACACAACACACACACACACACACACAGAGATACACACACATACACGCACACACACACACACACACAGAGAACACATCCACGCACACACAGAGACACGCACACATACACACGCACACATACACGCAAACACACACAGAGACACACGCACACATACACACACGCACACACAGAGACACGCACATATACAGACACACACACACACACAGAGACACACACACATACACGCACACACACACACAGAGACACACACACATACACGCACACAACACACACACACACACAGAGACACGCACACATACACGCACACACACAGAGACACACCCACATACACGCACGCACACCGCACACACATACACGTTACACACACAGAGACACACACACGCGCACACACACACAGACACACACACATACGCACACATACACGCACACACATACACACACACACAGAGACACACACACATACACGCACACACACACACACACACACACACACATATACACACACACATACACACGCACACACACACACAGACACACACCAAGGCAAGGCAAGTAAGTTTATTTGTAGAGCACAATTCATACACAAGGCAATTCAAAGTGCTTCACACAACAGGAAAAAATGCATTAAAATCACAAAGACATGGACAGAAATCACAAATCTTAGTTCAAGACATAAAAAGAGAAGAGTGCAAAGAAAAGCATTTCAGTCATATGCACAGCCAAACAAAACAGTTTTTAGTTTAGATTTGAACATTGCCAGAGTAGAACCTGTCTCACATCCTCAGGAAGACTGTTCCAGATTTTAGCTGCATAAAACTGAAACGCAGATTCCCCATGTTTAGTCCTGACTCTGGGCACCAGCAGGAGGCCGGTCCCTGAGGTCCTCAGAGTCCGAGATGGTTCATATGGCACTAACATGTCCGAGATGTACTTTGGTGCTAGGCCATGGAGAGACTTGTATACAAGCAGAGCTGCTTTGAAGTCTATTCTCTGAGCCACAGGGGCCAGTGCAGAGACCTGAGCACAGGACTAATGTGATCGTACTTTCCTGGTTCTAGTCAGGACCCGAGCAGCAGCGTTCTGGATGTACTGCAGCTGTTTTTACAGCTCGTTTGGAGAGGCCAGTGAGCAGGCCGTTACAGTAGTCTAATCTACTAGAGACAAACGCATGGATAAGTCTCTCCAGGTCTGGTTTAGACACTAGACTTTTGATTTTGGCAATGTTTTTTAGATGGTAAAAAGCTGCTGATGTGATTGATCTGACGTGCTGTTAAAATTCAAGTCTGAGTCCATTATTACCCCCAGATTTCTAACTTGATGTGTAGGTTTTAGAGCGAGACTCTGGAGGTGACAGTTAACACTTTCTCTTTGTTTCTGTGGGCCAAAGACGATGATTTCAGTCTTGTCTGAGTTCAGCTGGAGAAAGTTGTTTTCATCCACACACTGATCTGTTGGATGCAGTGACAGAGTGAATCCACTGGTCCATATTCACCTGTCGTCAGTGGAAACATAGATCTGAGTGTCGTCTGCATAATTGTGATAGGACACATTTCTCGCTGCGTATCAACTGACCTAACGGCAGCATGTAGAGGTTGAACAGAAGGGGTCCCAGGATTGACCCTTGGGGCCCCCCACAGGTCAGGGGCATCTGGTCTGAGACACAGTTACCAATTTCAACAAAGTACTTCCCGTCTTCCAGATAGGACTTTAACCCAGTAGGCCAGTGCCATGCCCATGCCCAGTCCTCTAGTCTCTGTAAGAGGGTCCCATGATCGACAGTGTCAAAAAGCAGCACTCAGATCTAACAGAATTAAGACTGAGGCTTTGCCCGCGTCAGTGTTCAGGTGGATGTCGTAAATTTGTCACCTTGACAACAGCAGTCTCAGTGCTGTGATGAGGTCTAACACACATTATACGCACACACACACAGAGACACACACACACATACACGTACACACACAGAGACACACACACACACGCGCACACACACACACACACACACACACACACACACACACAGACACACACACACAGACACACACACACATACACACAAACGCACACATACACGCACACATATACGCGCACACACAGAAACACACACACACAGACACACACACATACACACACGCACACATACACACACAGAGACACACACACAACACACACAGAGACACACGCACATATACACACATTAAACACACGCACACACACGCGCACACAGACACACTCACATATACACACATACACACATTTGTGCTCAAACGTGAACCATAAAAAACATTGTCCGAGCAGCAGGGGGCAGTAACTCACCGATCATCTGCGCCACTGTTTTCTCGTATTCAGCCACTATTTTCCTGAGAAGAAAAACAAAGTCAGTGATTGGCGGGAGCCACAGCCGCCCTGGGGCAGAGTGCCAATCTGTGACCTCTGACCTGTCTGTAGTGTGTGTAGTATGTGTCTGTAGTGTCTGCAGTGTGTGTCTCTAGTGTGTGTCTGTAGCATCTGTAGTGTGTCTGTTGTGTGCTTCTGTTGTGTCTGCAGTGTATCTGTAGTGTGTGTCTGTAGTGTCGTTGTAGCGTGTGACTTTAGCATCTGTAGTGTTGTGTCTGTAGTGTGTGTCTGTAGTGTCTGTAGCATGTCTGTCGCGTGTCTTTAGCATGTCTGTCGCGTGTCTGTCGCGTGTGTTGTAGCGTGTCTGTAGCGTGTCTTGTCGCATGTCTGTCGGTGCCTGTCGCGTGCCTGTCGCGTGTCTGTAGCGTCTGTCTTGTTGCGTGTTGCGCGTCTGTCACGTGTCTGTCGCGTGTCTGTCAGCGTGTCTGTAGCGTGTCTGTCGCCCTCTGTCGCGTTTTGTCTATGTCTGTGGTGTGTCGTGTCGCGTGTCTGTCGCGTGTCTGTCGCGTGTCTGTAGCATGTCTGTAGCATGTCTGTCACGTTCTTTCGCGTGTCTGTAGCGTGTCTGTCGCGTGTCTGTCACGTGTCTGTAGCGTGTCTGTCGCGTGCCTGTCGCGTGCCTGTCGCGTGTCTGTAGCGTGTCTGTAGCGTGTCTGTCGCGTGTCGCGTGTCTTTAGATGTCTCTGTCACGTGCCCTGTCGTGTGTCTGTCGCGTGTCTGTTGCGTGTCTGTCGCGTGTCTGTCACGGTCTGTAGCATGTCTGTAGCGTGCTGTCTGTCGTGTGTGTCTGTCGCGTGTCTGTCACGTGTCTTTCGCGTGTCTGTAGCGTGTCTGTCGCGTGTCTGTCACGTGTCTGTAGCGTGTCTGTTCGCGTGCCTGTCGCGTGTCTGTCGCGTGTCTGTCGCGTGTCGTGTCTTTAGCGCTGTCGTGTGTCTTTCTGTGTGTCTCTTGTGTTGTCTTTCGGCGTGTTAGCGTTCTGTCCCGTGTCTGTAGCGTGTCTGGCGGTCTGTCACGTGTCTGTAGCGTGCCTGTCCCGTGTCTGTCGCGTGTCTGTAGCGTGTCTGTCCTGTTTCGTGTCTGTGAGTGTCTGTCCGTGTTGTCCCGTGTCTTTCGCGTGTCTGTAGCGTGTCTGTCCCGTGTCTTTTGCGTGCTGTTGCGTGTCTGTAGCCTGTCTGTCGCTGTCTGTCGCGTGTCTGTCGCAGCCTGTCGCCTGTCGCGTGTGTTCTGTCGCGTGTCTGTCGCGTGTCTGTCGTCGTGTCTGTAGCTGTGTGTCTGTCGCGTGTCTGTCGCGTCTGTCGCGTGTCGTGCTGTCTGCGCGTGTCTGTAGCTGTCGCGTGTCTGTAGCCTGTCTGTTGTCTGTTCGCGTTGTCCTGTAGCGTGTTCTGTCCGTGTCTTTTCCGTGTCTGTGCGTGCTCCCTCCTTTAGCGTGTCTGTCGCGTGTGTCGCGTGTCTGAGCCTGTCTGTCGCGTGTCTGTCGCGTGTCTGTAGCGTGTTGTCGCGTGTCTGTCGCCATGTCTGTCGCGTGTCTGTCGGCGTCTGTCGCGTGTCTGTAGCGTGTTTGCCGCGTGTCTGGCCGCGTGTCTGCCGCGTGTCTGTCGCGTGTCTGTCGCGTTCTTTAGCGTGTCTGTCGCTTGTCTTAGCATGTCTTTCACGTGTCTGTCCCTGTCTTGTCGCGTCGTGTCTGTCGCGTGTCTGTCTGGTCTGTCGCGTGTGTCGCGTGTTTAGCGTGTCTTGCGTGTCCTGATCGCGTGTCTGTCCCGTGTCTTTCGCGTTCTGTCCCGTGTCTTTCGCGTGTTGTCGCGTTGTCTGTCGCGTGTCTGTAGCGTGCCTGTCCGCGCTGTCATGTCGCGCTGTCTTTCACGTGTCTGTCGCGTGTCTGTCCCGTGTCTTTCGCGTGTCTGTTCGCGTGTCGTCCGTGTCTTTCGCGTCTTTCGCGTGTCTTAAGCTTTAGCGTGTCTGTTGCGTGTCTGTTGCGTGTCTGTAGCTGTCTGTAGCCTGTTCTGTGCGTGTCTGTCGCGTGTCTGTCGCGTGTCTGCCGCGTGTCTGCCGCTTGTCTGGGCATGTCGCGTGTCTGTACCTGTCTGTCGCGTGTCTGTCCGTGTCTGCGTGTCTGTAGTGTGTAGCGTGTCTGTCGCTTGTAGCGTGTTTGTAGCGTGTCTGCCGCGGTCTGCCGCGTGGCCGCTGTCCTGCCGCGTGTCTGTCGCGTGTCTGTAGCCTGTCTGTGGCCTGTCTGTCGCGTGTCTTGATCGCGTGTCTCTGTCGCGTGTCTGCCGCGGTGTCTGCCGCGTCTGCTTCCAGCTTGTGTCTGCTTACAACATCCGCGCGGCTTGCTCCTATGTCCACTCCTGCTTCTGTCGCCTGTCTGTTCGCGTGTCTGTCGCGTCCTCTGTCTGTACGCGTGTTCTGTACGTGTCGGTGCGTGTCGCGTGTGGTGTTATCGGTCGTGTTTGTAGGCGTGTCTTGTCAGCGTGTTGCCGCGTGTTCTGCCGCGGTGATCTGTGCAATCGCGTGTCCTTGTAGCCTCGTTGTAGTCCTGTCTGTCGCCGTTGGTCTTGTCGCGTGTCTTGTACGCGTGTTCTGTCCTGCTTGTGTACTCTCTAAATCTGCTGACTCTACGGTGCGTGTAGACACGATCTGCCGCGGGTGGTCGCCGCGTTGTCCTGTCGCGTGTCTGTAGCCTGTCTGCTCGCGTGTCGTCTGTCGCGTGTCATGTCGCGTGTCTCTTGTTAGTCTTACTACAACACTAAAACGTGTGTCTGTAGCGTGATCTGTCGCGTGTTTTGGTGTAGCGTGTGCCGTGTGAGCGGGTGTCTGCTCGTCCGGGTGTGCTGCCCGCGTCTGCCGCGGTGTTCTGCCGCGTGTTACTTGCCGGTCGTCTGTCGCGTGTCGCCCTGTAGCGTGGTCTGTCGCGCTGTTATGTAGCGTGTTTGTTGTAGCGTGTCTGCCGCGTGTCTGTCGCGTTGTCAGTGTCGCGTGTCTGTCGCGTGTCTGTCGCGTGGTACTGTAGCCTGTCTGTAGAGCCTGTCTGTAGGCCTGTCTCTCCTCGGCGTCTGGTCGCGTGCGTGTCGCCGGTATATCCTTGCTCTGATCGCGACGTCTGTAGGTGCGCCGCCGTGTCTGTCGCGTGTCTGTTTTCTTTTTTGCTCGCGTGTCTGTCTAAGCGTGCTGTTCGCGGTGTCTGTCGCGGTCTTCGCGTGTCTGTAGCCGCCTGTCTGTCCGTGGTCTGTTTCGCGTGGTCTGTCGCCGGTGGTCTGTTAGCGTGGTCTGTTCGCGTGTCTGCCGGCGTGTCTGTCGCCTGGTCTGTCGCGTGTCTGTCGCGTGCTTCTTGTAAATGTATCGCGGTCTGTAGCGTGTCTGTCGCGTAGTTGCTCTGGCGCGTTGTCTGTCGCGTGTCTGGCGCGGTGTCCGTTCCCGTGTCTGAAGCGTGTCTGGCGCGTGTCTCTGGCGTGTCTGTCGCGTGTCAGCGTGTCTGTGTCGACGTGTCGTCGCGGTTGTCTGGCGGCGTGGTCTGTCGCGCGTGTCTGTCGCGGTGTCTTAGCGTGTCTGCGCGTGCATCTGTCGCAGTATGTCTTTAGCGTGTCTGTCGCGTGTCTGCCAGTCGATGTACTTGGCGCGCCGCTGCTCTAAGCGCGCCAGTTCTGCGGTGCGTGGTCTGTCACTACTACGCCCGCACCGTCGTCTCCTAGACCCGGTCTGAAGATCGCAGGAGACGTGTCGCTCTGCGTGTCTGGCGCGTGATGCCTAACTGTTTCGCGCATCGCCGGCGTGCTCTTTGTTCAACGATGTCGCGTGTCTAGCGTTGTCTGCCGACACGTGGCAGCGGCATTTTTTGTTGTTTTGTTTGTGCGCAATCCTTTTCGGGCCCGTTTTTTTGTCAGTCTTAGTCGGTGTGCTGCGCGAGTGTCTGTGAGCGCGTGTCTTGTTCCCGCGTGTCTGGCGCGTGTCTGGCGCGTGTCTGTCGCGTGTCTTTAGCGTGTCTGGCGTGTGTCTGTCGCGTGTCTGTAGCGTGTCTGTCGCGTGTCTGTAGCGTCTGTACCTCATCTCCTGCACCTCCACCCTGCTCTCCTCAAACCTTCTCTTCCAGTCTTCCACCTCGAGCTCTTTCGTGAGAATCTGAACACAAACGTCCCAGAACCGGGTTTACAGTCTGTGTCCTCGTGCCAAGTACATGGAAGTACTCAGAGTTTGAAGTAGAAGTACCTCTTCTCTGATGAGCGTCAGCACTGCAGCCTTGTCCATCTCACTCAGAGAAAGTCCAGTCTGAGGATCTAAACCAGGACTTTGGACCAGGCTGGACTCTGGTTTCATCAGGAGCTCATCCTTTCAAAGTAAAAGCACAAATATGATCCTGACGTGCTTTTAGTTTGTCCAGTTCAATCATCTCACACTTACCATGTGCGCTTTGCTCCAGCAGGGGGCGCCCTCCTCCTTAGCAGAGGACTTTATATCAGAACCTTCAGAGAAAAACAAAAGGTCATCAGTGATCTTACTCTGAACTTTACTTTGGCTTCAGATCTTCTGTTCACCAACACGTTCCACCAGGAGCCGCTCTGGTGCTGCTGTTTTTACACTAAAGGTCCTCTTCTGTGTTGACCTTTGGAGACGTTCTGCTACAGGGCCTTTGTTCTGCATGTTCAGTGTGAAGCGTGTGACGCGTGAAGCGTGTGACGTGTGTTAAACGCCCGTGGACACTGCGATCGCGCCTTCTGTCGCCTGATACGTCACTTCTAAGTTCCGGGTTCCCCCTGAACCAGCTGCGGTGCAGAGTCAGAACCAGAACCTGTTCTGACTCGAGCTCCGGCCCAGAACCGGCCTCAGTCTGGTGGAACACTGCGATGAGCTCAATCTATTTTAGCCTGGTCCTGATCAGAAGGACCTCGCTGGACTTCAGATCTTACCTTCAGTGATCTGCTCCCTGCTCCTCCTCTGCTCCTCCTTCTCCTGCTCCTCCTCCATGAGGCTCCTGACGGCTGTGGAGGCCAGTTTCTCCTCGTCTGTGGCGTGATGTTCTCTCTGTGTGATCTCTGGAGTCCCAACGGTCACCTCGTCCTGCAGAGACACAGAGACATGAAGATCCCGACCCAGACCCCGACCCCGACCGAGACCCTGACCGAGACCCCGACCCAGACCGCGACCGAGACCGACCCGACCCCGACCCAGACCCGACAGACCCCTACCAGACCCCCTGACCGAGACCCGACCTCAGACCCCCGACCGATGACCCTGAACCCAGACCGAGACGCCTAGACCCGCGACCCCAGACGCCCGACCGCAGACCCACGGAGCCCCAACCCGACCCGAGACGCCTACCCCGACCGAGACCCTGACCCCGACCTGAGACCCATGACCGACCCGACCGAGACTCCACCTCAGACCTGCCGACCCAGACCCCGACCACCAGACTCCTGACCCCACCGATGTACCCTGCCTCCGACCGAAGACCCGACCGACCCAGACCCGCGTATATCGACCCCGTGACCGCAGACCGGCCTGACCAGACTCCGCCGATGACCCCCTACCGCCGACGCACCCGACCTCCGAGCGAACCCCGACCCAGACCCCGACCCGACGCTGCCACCCGACCCAACTGACCCCGACCCTGACTCAGACCCCGACCGAGGACCGTGGCGACCGAGACCTGTCTACCGAGACCTGCGAACCGTACCGCCACCAGACCCCGACGAGACCCAGACCCCGACCAGACCCCGACCCAACCCCGACCCAGACCCCGCCCCAAGACCCCGAACCCAAGACCCCACCCAGACCCCGACCCAGGACCCCGACCGAGACCCGACCGAGACCTCGACCGAGACCCTGGACCGAACCCCGACCCCAGACCCCGACCGAGACCCTGACCAGACCTCCGACCCAGACCCCGCCAAGACCCCGACCCAGACCCGAACCAGGACCCCGACCCCCACCAGACCCCGACCGAGACCCCAACCGAGACCCTGACCGATCCTGGACGTCCCAGAGACATTTCACACGTAAACGTAACATCGTATTGAAACGTTTGAAATAATCAAACTCGACTTCTTGTTCCAGAATGACGAAAGATGTTTCATGTGAAACTTTAATATTTCTGTCTTTGAGTTCAGCTCATGAAAAAGAAATACTGTTTTTGAATGTGCGTCACATGTTCTTCTGGCGGAGCGTCACATGGTTCTTCTGAATGTGCGGAGCGTCACATGGTTCTTCTGAAAGTGCGGAGCGTCACATGGTTCTTCTGAATGTGCGGAGCGTCACATGGTTCTTCTGAAAGGCGAGCGTCACTTCTTCTGAAAGTGCGGAGCGTCACATGGTTCTTCTGAATGTATGGTTTCTTCTGAAAGTGCGAGCGTCACATGGTTCTTCTGAATGTTGCGGAGCGTCACATGGTTCTTCTGAAAGTGCGGAGCGTCACATGGTTCTTCTGAAAGTGCGGAGCGTCACATGGTTCTTCTGAATGTGCGGAGCGTCACATGGTTCTCCTGAAAGTGCGGAGCGTCACATGGTTCTTCTGAAAGTCACTGAACGTTCTCAGATAATTTACCTTTGTTTGGTCCTGAGGTTCCTCTGTGTTTGTCAGAACTTTACACCAGCTCCTGAAGACACCAGAAACACCAGAAAGATGAGAACACATCAGAAACATTGAGACACACCAGAAACATGAGACACACCAGAACATGAAGACACACCAGAGAAACATGAGAACAGAAATGGACACACCAGAAAACATGAGACACACAGAAACACCAGAACAATGAGAACACAACAGACACCAGAAAACATGAGACACACATGAGAACACCAGAACATGAGACACACCCAGAACATGAGACACACCAGAAAACATTGAGACACACCGAACATGAGCACCAACATAGACGACACACTCGAGACAACACGAAGTGAGGACACCACACAGAAACACACTGGAACACAACCAAATGACAAAGACATGTAGAAACACCGAAAACATGAGACACACCAGAAACATGATGACACAACATGAGAACACCGACACGAGACACACCAGGAAACCATGGAAAGATCACACCACGAGAAAAACATGAGACACACCAGGACAACATGAGACACACAAAACATGAACCACATAGACACCAGAACATAGCCAGACATGGACACACAGAACATTGAGACACACCAGAAACATGAGACAGCTCCGAACATGAGACACACCAGAAACATGAGCACCAGATACATTGTAGACACCACCAGAAAACATGCAGAAACACGCAGAAATGAGACACACCAGACCATGGAGACATCACCAGAACCATGAGACACACCAGAAACATGTGAGAAACAGACTGAGACCAAACATGAGACACACCCAGGAAACATGAGATAACACCAGAAACTGTGAGATAAACAGAGAAACACCGAACAATAACACACCAGACATGAAACACCAGAACATGAGACACCAGACATACCAGACATGAGAACACCAGACATGAGACACCAGAACATGAGACACACCAGAACATGAGAAACACCAGAACATGAACACAAGAACATGAGACACCAGACATGAGACACACCAGACCATGAGACACACCAGAAACATGAGAAACACAGAAACATGAGACACCAGAACATGAGACACACCAGAAACATCAGAAACACCAGAAAACATGAGACAGACCAGAAAAGAGACCAGAGCAGAGTCCCGGTCCCGGTCTTGGTCCCCGTTCAAGTCTCGTCACCAGTCCCGAGTCCCCCAGTTTCCCCATTGGTCCCGTCCAGTCCCGCGGCGTGCCCGGTCTGGTCAGATGGATGGAACCTAACTAAAATTACCCTTACAGACAGAAAGAATCACTGTAATGAATAACTCCTGCTGCAACCTGGACCAATCACAAGAGCGTGCATTCTGGTTTGGGCGAGCCAAAAGGAAAGCGCACCAATAGAACAACAAAAATCACGTGAGGAGGACACGTGGAAAGAGCGGGAACACGATCTAAGAAAACCTGGAGAGGAAATCTGAGGAGAGGAACGACGTCTGAGAAGGAACACGTCTGAGGAGAGGAACACGTCTGAGGAGAGGAACACGTCTGAGAGAGGAACACGTCATGAGGAGGAGGAACACGTCTGAGGAGAGGAAACACGTCTTCTGAGGAGAGGAACACGTTCTGAGGAGAGGAACACGTTGACGGAGTAGGAACACGTCTGAGTGAGAGGAACACGTCTGAGGAGAGGACACGTTCTGGGTTCCACCCATATCGAGACCAAAGTGCTGTTTCATCATCCAATAATATTCCACAAGAAGTCACGCAGGCTGAGTACTGAGAACGCATGTTGTGAAGAGATGAGCACAAACGCCGAGTCAAAGAGCCAGCAGAACCTTGAGACATGGACCTGTAGGACTTTAGGCCTGAGACATGGACCTGAGGACAGGACAGCTGCAGGAGAACATGGACCTATGGACCTGCAGACATGGACCTGAGGACAGACCTGAGGACATGACCATGACCTGTGAGGAATGAACTGAAGACATGACCTAAGTGACCTGGACCTGAGGACATGCGACCTGAGAACATTGGACCCGGGACATGGACCTGAAGGGACATGACTGACATGGAAGACATGACCCGAAGACATGGACTCCTGAGAACAGTGGACCGAGAGGACATGGACCGTAGACAGGACTCGAGGACATGGCCCGAGAACAACCCGGTGACATGAACACCTGAGAACATGGACCATGGACCTGGAGAACAGACGAGGACCTGATGAACCGATGGACATGGACCTGCAGGACATTGGACACTGAGGACATGGACCTGAGAGAGGGACTAAACCAGGACCAGAGGTATGACCCAAACCAGACCAGAACAGAAGGACAGATCCAAATCAGGACCAAACCAAGACCAGAGACTGCGACCCAACACAGGAACAGAGACAGACCAAACCAGGACCAAGACCAGGGACCAGACAGACCAGAACAAGGACCAGACCACAGACCAGACCAACACAGGACTCAACCAGACCAGAGACGCGACCAAGCCAGGACCAGGACCCAGGATCAGGACCGAGACCAGACACAGACCAGGACCAGGACCAGGAAAGGGACCAGGAGCAGGACCAGGACCAGAACAGCAGACCAGACCAGGACCAGGACCAGGCAGATCAGACACAGACCAGGAACCAGGACCAGACCAGGACCAGATCGAGGATCAGACACAAGACCAGGACCAGGACCAGACCAGACACAGACCAGACCAGGACCGGACCAGGATCAGGCCAGGACCAGACCAGGAACCAGACCAGACCCAAGACACTAGACCAGGACCAGACCAGCACACAGACACACAGGACCAGTGACCAGACCAGGACTGGAGGGACAGACAGCCAACACAGACCACCAGACCAGGAACACACGAGGACAGGACCAGGACGGACAAGGACACAGGACCAGACCAGGACCAGACCAGACCAGGACCAGACCAGGACCAGGACCAGGACCAGGACCAGGACCAGACATGCTTGTGCAAACGTACAAACCCTTAAAAGCGTTCTGATCTCACCTGTCGTTCTGGTCTTCTCTCTTTTCTCTTTGTCTTTTCTGTCCTTCTTCTGCTCCAGCTTTGCTCTTCATCATCTGCTCTGCGTCGTTCTCCTCCTCTTCATTTCTCAGACTTTTAGAGACTTTAAACGGATCCACGGGATCATCAAACTTTCCCGGATCAATGCTGTACGAGGATTTGGGATTCAACGTGTTAGAACTGGGAACATCCTCAGTGTTGGAAGGAGGCGGAGCCTTTGGGGGATTTTCTTGGTGAAGTTCTGGACCTTCAGAAGGTGTGTCTAGTTTCTCCTCTGCTCTTTTTGCTTTCAAACTTTTCCCTTTGTTAATGGTTTTTCTGGCTCCTGGTTTTTTGGGAGGCGGCTTGGTGGCGGTTTCCTGGTCCAGACCGACGTCGAGCACGACCGGTTTGGCCTTCATCTCTTCTTCTTCTTCTCCGTCCGTTTCCCGCACGGTTTTGCTTGTTGGTGAATTTGGTATTTTGGAACCTCCACTTTTGAACGGGTTAAAACTTTCGTCAAACTTTTCAGGGTCGAAATTATATGATCCTTTTTCGGGAATTGGAATATCGTCGATGTTCAAAGGAGGCGGAGCTAACTCTGAAGGTTCTTGGGCGAGTTCTGCAGGTTTCGAGTTCGGTTTCTCCTCTGCGCTTTTTGGCTTCGGACGTTTGACTTTGGATATCGTTTTTCTTGCTCCTACTTTTTTGGGAGGAGGTTTGGTCACAGTTTCTTCGTCCAATCCGAATTCTAACACGACCGGTTTTGCTCTCAAACGTTCATCTTGGAAGTTGGAGATGGTTCCACTTGGAGGAGGTGAGTTTGGTATTTTAGATCCTCCGCTCGCAAACGGGTTGAAACTGTCGTCGAAATTGTCAGGGTCAAATTTGTAAACGCCGGTTTTAGGGATTGGAATGTCATCGAAATTCGTCGTTCCTTGCGCGGTTCCAGGACGCAAAGATTCAACCTTTTCGTCCAAAATGTCCTCCTCTTTTGGCGTTTGAACTTTACTACTCGTCTTTTTTCTCGGAGCAGGTTTTGTCTCCGGCGTTTGGTCCAAATGAACATCTACTGTCACAGGTTTCTTCTCGTCATTGTCAAAATTCTCCGGGTCAAAGTTGTACGTTTCAGTTTTGGGAAGAGGAATGTCATCGAAGTTCAAAGGAGTTGGAGAAGAAGAGCTTTGCAAAGTTGGCGTTTCTTCAGACGCTCCTAAATTTGGAGAGTCGTGATTTTCTTTTGGCGTTTGAAGAGTTTTTCTGGCGCCGAGCTTTTTCTGAGGTTCGGCTGCTTTTGCTTCCACGAATCCAAATTCCAGCACATCAGGTTTTGTTTCCTCTTTTTCAGAACCCTTTTCTAATTCAGCGTTCAACTCCATTTTAGGGAACGAAGTCGTCGTTGGGGAGTTTGGTATTTTAGATCCTCCGCTCGCAAACGGGTTGAAACTTTCATCGAAATTGTCAGGGTCAAATTTGTAAACGCCGGTTTTAGGAATTGGAACGTCATCGAAATGTGTCGTTTCTTGCGCGGTTTCAGGACGCAAAGATTCAACCTTTTCGTCCAAAATGTCCTCCTCTTTTGGCGTTTGAACTTCACGACGTCCCAGGTTTCTCGGAGCAGGTTTTGTCTCCGGCGTTTGGTCCAAAGGAACATCTACTGTCACAGGTTTCTTCTCATTCACAAAATCGATCTCCGCTTCGGTGTTTGCTTCTCGTTTGGGGGTTGCTGAAGTTGCAGACGTTGTTGTGGGCGAATTGGGAATTTTAGATCCTCCGCTCATAAAAGGGTTGAAACTTTCGTCGAAATCTTCTGGGTCAAATTTATAAGATCCAGTTTTAGGGATTGGAATGTCATCAAAGTTTGACACATCTTGAGCACCTTCTGAAGGCTTTGTTGGAGATTTTCCTTCAATATTCTCTTCCAAATTCAGCTTTTTAACTTTACCGTTTGTCTTTCTGCCTCCTTGTTTTTTCCGAGGAGATTTGAAGACTGCGTTATCCTCCAAATGAATAGCTTTTGTTTCTGTGTTTGTCGCCTCCACGTCGCCTTCCTCAGACTTCGTTTCAGGGCCAAGTTCTGGAACGGCGGCGCTCACGGCAAACGGAGGAGGCGAGTTTGGAGTTTTGGAACCACTGCTCGCAAACGGGTCAAAACTTTCGTCCAAATTCTCCAGATCGAACGGATACGATGCTTTTGGAACTTCTATTTCCGTTTCCTCGTCGTCCAGTGCACATTCTCGAGGTGAACTTTGCATTTTGAGCGGAGCAGGTTTGGACTTTTGAGTTGAGGTTGAGTTGAATCCATCGTTAAGCGGAGATTCCTCCAACTTTTCATCAAAGTTCAAATCTTGTGCAAGTTGTGTATTTTTTGCAGCAGAATCTTCCATAGGCTCTGTTTTGGTCTCGTGTTCAGGAGCTTCAGGAGCTCGAGTCGAGGCTCTGGTCGGTGCAGACTCGGGTTCAGGAGCTTCAAGCGCTTCAGAAGCTTGAGGAGCTTGAGAAGCTTCAGGAGCTTCAGGGGCTTCCGGGGCTTCAGGAGCTTCAGGAGCTTGAGTCGAGGCTCTGGTTGGTATAGGCTTGTGTTCAGGAGCTTCAGAAGCTTCAAGAGCTTCTGGAGCTTCAGGAGCTTCAGGAGATTCAGGCCAGTCAGGAACTTTAGGCGCTTTAGGAGCTAGAGTCAAGGCTCTGATCGGTATAGACTCATGTTCAGGAGCTTCAGGAGCTTCAGGAGCTTCAGGAGCTTCAGGAGCTTCAGGAGCTACAAGAGCTTCAGGAGCTTCAGGAACTTTATGCGCTTTAGGAGCTAGAGTCAAGGCTCTGATTGGTATAGACTCATGTTCAGGAGCTTCACGAGCTTCAGGAGCTTCAAGAGCTTCAGGAACTTTAGGCGTTTTAGGAGCTCGGGTCCTGACTCTGGTCGGTGTAGATTCATGTTTGGACACTTCAGGAGCTTCAGTAGCCTGGGTCGTTGATCTGGTCGGTGCACACTCATGTTCGAACGCTTCAGGAGCTTCAGAAGCTTCAGGAGCTTCAGGAGCTTCAGGCGCTTTAGGAGCCGAGTTGAGGGTCTTGTCGCTGCAGATTCATGTTTAGACATTTCAGGAGTTCAGGAGCTCGGGTCGTGGCTCTGGTTGGTACAAACTCATGTATCGGACGCTTCAGGAGCTTCAGGAGCTTCAGGAGCTTCAGGAGCTTCAGTAGCCTCGGGTCGTTGATCTGGTCGGTGCCGCTCATGTTCGGACGCTTCAGGAGCTTCAGGAGCTAGAGTTGAGGCTCTGGTCATGGCACTTGTTGGTGCAGACTCAAACGAAGGTTGTGATGATTCGCTAGAGCATTTTCCATGTGGATTTGCAGAGGACCAGTCTCTGGAGGCCGAAGCAGGTCCAATCCAGGTCAAGGCCCATCCTAAAAAACAGGGCTCTGATCCTGGGACGGAACCGAGACGATCAGCTGCTCCTCAAACTCCACATCTGAGAAGACACAAGACAAAGATTTTAGAGGATTTATCTCCACATCCATGACATATTGTGTTAACGGTTTAATACAATACTACTGCATACCACACCATACTACTACATACTACATCATACTACTACATACTACACCATACTACTACCTACACCTACTACATACTACACCATACTACTACATACTACGTCATACTACTAATTTGATTGTTTAGGTCCTTTGCTTAGTCCACTTGTTCATCTTGATGTTGTTGTGATGATGACGTTGTGATGTGATGATGTTGTGATATTGTTATGTGATAATGTTGTGATGTGATGATGTTGTGATATGTGATGTGATAATGTTTGATGTGATGATGTTGTGATGATGTGATATTGTGTGTGTGATGATGTAGTGATTTTGGGATTTTGTGATGTTGTGACGTTGTGATTTTGTGATGTTGTGATTTTGTGACGTTGTGATTTTGTGACGTTGTGATGTTGTGATGTGATGATGTTGTGATGTGATGTCGTAATATTGTGAGTTGTGATTTTGTGATATTGTGATGTTGGATGTTGTGATGTTGTGACGTGATGTTGTGATGTGATTTTGTGATGTTGTAATATTGTGAGTTGTGATTTTGTGATGTTTGATATTAAATTGTGATTTTGTGACGTTGTGATGTTGTGATATTGTGATGTTGTGATGTGATGTGATATTGTGATGTTGTGATTTTGTGATGTGATATGTAATTATTGTGAGTTGTGTTTTGTGATGTGATATTAAGTTGTGATATTGTGATGTTGTGATTTTTGTGATTTTGTGATGTTTGTGATTTTGTGATGTTTTTAATATTGTGAGTTGTGATTTTTTTATGCCGTGATATTGTTGTAATATTGTGATTTTGTTGACGTTGTGATATTGTGATGTTGTGGCGTGATGTTGTGATGTGACGTGATGTTGTGATGTTTGTGATGTGATGTTGTGATTTTGTGACGTTGTGATTTTGTGAAGTTGTGATTTTGTGACGTTGTGATGTTGTGATTTTGTGATGTGATGTCGTAATATTGTGAGTTGTGATTTTGTGACGTTGTGATTTTGTGACGTTGTGATGTTGTGATTTTGTGATGTGATGTCGTAATATTGTGAGTTGTGATTTTTTGTGATGTTGTGATGTGATGTTGTGATGTGATGTTGTGATTTGATTTGTGAGTTGTGATTTTTGAGATTTTTTGTGATTTGTGAATTGTGATGTTGTGATTTTGTGACTTGTGATTTGTTGTTTGTGTGATGTTGTGGTTGTGAAGTTGTGAGTGTTGTGATTTTGTGATGTGTTGTGAGTGTGTGTGTGTTGTGATTTGTGATATTGTGAGTTGTGATTGTTGTGATGTTGTGATGTTGTGATGTTGGTTGTGAGTTGTGATTTTGTGATGTTGTGATATTAAGTTGTGATTTTGTGACATTGTGATTGTTGTGATGTGTGATGTTTTGATGTGATGTTGTGATTGTGATTTTGTGATGTGACGTCGTATGTGGAGTTGTGATTTTGTGATGTTGTGATATTAATTGTGATATTGTGATGTTGTGATGTTGTGATTTTGTGATTTGTGATGTTGTGATATTGTTGTGATATTGTGATTTTGTGACGTTGTGATATTGTGATGTGTGGACGTGATGTTGTGATGTGATGTTGTGATTTGTGATGTTTGATTGTGATTGTGATGTGTATGTGATGTGAGTTGTGTGAATGTTGTGATGAGTGATGTGTGTTGTGATATTGTTGTAATATTGTGATTGTTGTGATGTTGTGATTGTGATTTGTGATGTTGTGACGTGATGTTGTGATTTGTGATGTGATGTTGTGATATTGGTGATGTGATTTTTGTGACGTTTGTGACGTTGTGATGTGTGACGTTGTGACGTTGTGGATGTTGTGACGTTGTGACGTTGTGATTTTGTGACGTGATGTTGTGATGTTGTGATGTTGTGATGTGATGATGTGAAGTTGTGATCTTGATTTGTTGTTGGATATTAATGTTGATTTGTGATTTTGTGATTTGTGAAGACAGCGAGTAAGAAGTAGGAGGAGTACTAGTGTGATTTGTGAGTAGACGAGTAACTAACTATATGTCCTATATTTATGTGGTTGTGATTTTTATGTTGTGATGTGTGACCGTGAATGTAAAATAGTGATTTCTGTGATCATGTTGAGAATTTTGTGTTTGTTGATTCTGTTTGAGTGTGATTTTGTGACTGTTACTCTGTGATATTAAGTTGTGTGTTGTGTGACGTTTGTGGATGTGTGATGTTCTGATTTTGATGTTTATGCTATGTAATGCTTGGATTTTTGATGTATCTTGTGTGATGTTGTGATTATGTGATTGTTGTATATGTTGTGATTTTTTGTTGATTTTGTGATGTTCTTGTGATATGATGTTGACTGTTGTGATATGTGTATGGTTGATGTTCCAATTCCAATAGAATTTAATTTTTGTAACCCCAACCATCACAACAGTCGTTGCCCTCGACAGCGCGCGGGGTGCGACCAGCGGAAACAAAACAAATAAACAATTTCATAGGGACTTGGAAATGTTTAGATTTTTTTTGCATGAGACAAAGCTTCAGAAACATATATTTGGGCTTGTAATGAAATGAGTATGTTTACATGCTTCACAGACACTGATTCTACCACACGCCTCGCTAATGTTTGTGCCTCCGTGTTTTGTCACGCCTCATGTTTGACTTCTACACGGAGTTAATTCCAGTCTTTAGTCCTTTCCATTTTTGCTCTCACAAAAGCACAGCGGAAGAGTTCTCAGGCAAACAGTAACAAAAGACAAATCGTCTGCGAAGTGGAAACCAGGAACGTTCCAGGACTTTTGTGTATTATTATTCTTTGTTTTTCTTTCTTTTGTTGTTTACAGAGTTTAACTTCCTCAGACAACAGGAAGTCCCGCAACCCCCCCTCTGAGGAAGGAGAACCTAGTCTCTAATATGTCGACGTTGTTTTTAGGAAAACAACAGAATATTCACAAAAACATGTTCATCAGGTCTGAGGCTCAAACCTCAGGAGAGGATCCTTGCTGCAGATACTTTGGAAGATCCTTTTCCCTTTTTAAACTGAGCCCGTTCCGCCCTCTAAACTGAGCACGATTACCGCCCCTTAAACCTGAGCACGTTCCGCCTTAAACCTGAGCCCGCCGCCCGTAAACCCTTGGCTGAAGCACGTTTCCCGCCTAACCTGAGCACGTTCCGCCCCCTTTAAACCTGCAGCACCGTTCCGCCTAAACACTGGCACGTTCCGCCCTTAAAAACCTGAGCCGTCCGCCTTAAACCTGAGCGCACGTCTCCGCCCCTTAAACCTGAGCACAGTTCCCCTTAAACCTGAGCCCGTTCCGCCTTAAACCTGAGCACGTTCCGCTTAAACCTGAGCACGTTCCGCCTTAAACCTGAGCCCGTTCCCCGCCTTAAACCCTCTCCGGAGCACGTTCCGCCTTAAACACTGAGCACGTTCCGCCTTTAAACTAGGAGCCCGTTTCCGCCTTAAAACCTGATGCCCGTTCCTTCCGCTCCTTAACCTGAAGCCAGGGTCATAGTCGGAGGGAGGGAGCACGTTCCGCTCGTTAAACGCTGTGAAACGTTCCGCCTTAAACCTGAGCGCGTTCCGCCTTTAAACCTGACACGTTCCGGCTTAAACCTGAGCACGTTTCCCGGCCTTTAAACGCTGAGCACGTTCCGCGCCTTAAACCTGAGCACGTTCCGCCTCCTTAAACCTGAGCCGTTCCGCCCCCTTAACCGAGGGGGGGGGGGGGGCCCGTTCCGAGCCTTAACCCGAGGGCCCGTTATCCCTAAACCTGAAAAGCACGTTCCCCTCCGCCTAACCTGAGCACGTCCGCGGTTTTTAAAACCGGGAGAAACGTTCCTGGTTCCGCCCTAAACCTGAGAGCCCGTCCCCCCGCCTTAAACCTGCGGCGCGCAGATAGAGAAGCATGTTCCGGCTTTAAACCTAGCACGTCCAGCCTTAAACCCTGAGCACCTCGTGCCGCGTTTAAACCTGAGAACGTTCCGCCTTTAACCTGAAGCCCGGTCGCCTTAAACCTGAGCATCGTTCCGGCTTTAAACTCTGAGCCGTTTTCCGCCCTTAACCTGAGCACGCCGTTGACAACTACCCCTGAGCACTTCGCTTACCTGAGCACGTTCCGCCTTAAACCTTGAGCCCACGCCTTCCGCCTTAAACCTGAGCACGTTCCGCCCTTAAAACCTGAGCACCTTAAACGTTCCTCGCTAAACCTGAAAGCACGTTTCCGCCGTAAACCTGGAGCACCACTAATACCGTTCCCCCGCCTTAAACTCTGATGAGCACGTTTCCGCCTTAAACCTGACCCGTTCCGGACCTTAAACCTAGGCCGTCCGCCCCTTAAACGCTGAAGCCCGTTCCGCCCTTAAAACTGCTCCTGAGCACGTTCCGCGTGTAAACCTCGAGAACGTATCCGCCTTAAACCTGTAGCCCGTGACCGCCTTTAAACCTGGAAAGCACGTATGCCGAGACCCACGTAACCTGAGCCACGTTCCGCAGCACTTTAAAACCTGGCACGTTATCGCCTTAAAACCTGAGGCACGTTCCGCCTTAAACCTGAGCCGTCCGCCTCTTTAAACCTGAGCCCGTTCGCCTCTTAAACCGGAGGGTGAGCACGTTCCGGCCTTAAACCTTCCGCCTTAACCTGAACGTTCCGCGTTAAACCTGAGACGTTCTCGCACTTCCGCCTTAAACCTGAGCTACGTTCCTGAGCCGTTCCCTAACCTGACACGTTTCCGCCTTACCTGAGCACGTTCCCTAAACCTGAGTTCCGCTTAAACTGAGCCCGTTCCGCTTAAACCTGAGCACGTTCCGGCCTTAAACCTGAGCACGTTCCGCCTTAAACCTGAGCACGTTCCGCCTAAACCTGAGCACGTTCCGCCTTAAACCTTGCACGTTCCGCTTAAACCTGAGCCCGTTTCCGCCTTAAACCCAGCACGTTCCGCCTCAAACACATTCCAGCTGACAGAACGAAGCGTTGACGCTGAATGTGAAGGGGTAACTGGGATTACTCTGAGTTCTTTCCACCTTAAATGTTCCAGTCAGGTCCCACACAAAGTCCACCTTAAATCATTTAGAGCTGCGACTCTTAGTCAAAACATGATTTCTATTGAAACCTTTGACATTTTTCAAACCAAATAAAGGTTGGGTAAATCTCGTGACTGAATTAACGTGTGATTATTGATGAAAATCACAAAGAGTTTATTCTTCTTTGACATTTTTAACTTGATAATGTCTTTGTTATAAAATGAGTCAAATAATAAACCCCAAGAAACATGGAGAGTTTAGTGGGAGACTCTGCTGCTGAAATTTCCTCTGGTTGTGCACTCTGGCAAGACCACTCTTTAGCCATGTTTTCGACTGGTCCAGGTCCTCCAGACTCATTCACTTTAGAGCATTTCGGAACAGTCTCTAATGTGTCTGTGTTTCTCAGGTTCTGGCTCCGCCTCCAGAGACTCTGACATCACAAAACAGAACTCATGTTTCCTTCATAAGATCTGATCTAAATCCTCTTGAGACTTTTTACTTCCTGAGCTCGAATCTGAGCGAGTCACCAGGAGAAGATAAAAGGACCGCGGCCGCCCCTTTTAGTCATTCCCAGTCTGTGTGTGTTGTGTGTATACGATGTGTGAGTCGAGGCGTGTCTTTATAAAAGCGAGCGTGCACGAGGCCAGGGTAAACGAAGTTTTGCACTCATGTCGTTTCCCTTTGGTGTGCACAGTCTCGACGCCGCGGTTTGAACCTCTCTTTATGGAATCACATGTCAAGACGCATTCTGACCTGGAAAAACATCACATTTGGGCTCTGGACAACGCCACCAAAACAGAAAACAGCTGTTGCTAACAGCTGCTTTGCTAGCTTTTGTTGTTGCTCTAAGGCCTCCACATATAAGTTAGCATTCATTGGAAAACACAGCGCAAGTCAAGAGTTTGGAGGACAATATGATTCTTTTGTGTTTTCTCTGCTTTTTGCCTCTTTGTTTTGGCCTGAGTCTGCGTTTCTCCTCTGACGCCAATCATCTTGGCTGTGGTGTGGAGCTCCTTCCCCCTGAGCTAAAGTCCACCTGGAGCCAAAGAGAGCCAGACCGCTTTCGGGAGCTAGAAGACCGTCTCAGGTTAAGGTTAGTGGTTTGTTATGATGTTTTACCTGCTCTGCGAGGGGGGCACATGAGGAAGCCCGTCAAACGTGCAACATAATACGTTCGGCCCACCTCTACCGTGTGCACGTGAGGGATAGGCTTCAGGCCCTGTCGTTGCACGTCGAGAAGCCGTCACTGTCAAAACAACGTAGATCGTTGGTGAGCGTGAGAAGGCAGTGTGCACGGGGCTGGCAAGCCTCTGGAGTGTCGTACGGTCCGTACTAATCAAGCTGTTCACCAAACAAATAAACATAATTTAGTCTGTCTGAGCATATGATTTATCCAACAACTTCAACCTAAGACCAGGATCTGAGCCAGGTGTTTTTGAGCCCAGGCACGTCTGAGGGCCAGGGGTCTGGAGCCCAGAGATACTGAGCCCAGCTCGTGAGTGGCACGACCTGTCTGTGTTAGGGTCTGTCTCTTGAACGCCAGGAATTCTGAGCCAAGCGGGGTCTGAGCCAGGTATCTGACCCAGGTCTGAGCCAGGATCGTCTGAGCCCAGGTCTGAGCCAGATCTGAGCCACAAGGATGAGGTCTGAGCCAGGGATCTGAGCCCAGGGCCCGTCTGAGCCCAGCGGTTCTGATCCAGGACTGAGCCAGGGTAAGATACTGAGCCAGGATCTGAGCCAGGGTCTAGCCAGATCTGAGCCAGGATCTAGCCAGAGGTCTGAGCCAGATCTGAAGCCAGGATCTCAGCCAGGGTCGAGCCAGGATCTTGAGCCAGGTCTAGCCAGGAATCCTGAGCCAGGATCTGAAGCCAGGGTCTGAGCCAGGATCTGAGCCAGGATCTGAGCCAGGGTCTGAGCCAGGATCTGAGCCCTGAGCCAGGTCTGAGCCAGGATCTGAGCCAGGGTCTGAGCCAGGGAGCCAGGATCTGAGCCAGGGTCTGAGCCAGGGTCTGAGCCAGGATCTGAGCCAGGATCTGAGCCAGGGATCTGAGCCAGGGATCTGAGCCAGGATCTGAGCCAGGGTCTGAGCCAGGATCTGAGCCAGGCCTGAGCCAGGGTCTGAGCCAGGATCTGAGCCAGGATCTGAGCCAGGATCCAGGGCAGGAAGACCTTGCTGCAGGATCATTGTTTCTGTTTGAGGTTGAAGAGGAACCCAGCGAGAACAAACTCCTCACAGAAACACTGAACTCTGGACACTGACTAAGGACCTTCTCGCAGTGAGGAGACAACTCTTGTTTCATATCGCACTTTAGGTTTCTCACCTGAAAAGAAAACTGAATTCACTTTCTAAATCTTCAAAGCCCTAAAATGCAACAGTCTGAATTCAGAGAGCAAAATGTGAAAAAATCCACATTGTCTTTTCTAACATTGAATTTAAAAAGAAATCTGAAGATCTGAAAATCTACATATTAAACATGTAAAAAGCATTGTTCATTCAGCGTCTGAAATGTATGATAAAACTACTTCAAATATCATTATGGTGTTCCATATGAACACACAGGAACCTTGAGAACCTTGAGTGGGACAATGTTAAATAAACAAAGAGATCGTGATAAACCAGAGATAAAATAATCCAAGAAAACAACAGGCTTTGATTTGTTTGTGTTGCAATTTTAATGCATTTTTTTCTTGTTGTTCTGTAACGCACTTTGGATTACTTTGTGTATGAATGTGCTCTACAAATAAACATCGCTAATTACCGAGTCACGGACCATAAACCAGGTCTGTAAACTGTAAACTGTAAACTTCAGCGTCTGTAAACTTCAGTCTGTAAACTTCAGTCTGTAAACTTCAGCGTCTGTAAACTTCGTCTGTAAACTTCAGTCTGTAAACTTCAGTCTGTAAACTTCAGCGTCTGTAAACTTCAGTCTGTAAACTTCAGTCTGTAAACTTCAGTCTGTAAACTTCAGCGTCTGTAAACTTCAGTCTGTAAACTTCAGTCTGTAAACTTCAGCGTCTGTAAACTTCAGTCTGTAAACTTCAGCGTCTGTAAACTTCAGTGTCTGTAAACTTCAGTGTCTGTAAACTTCAGTCTGTAAACTTTCACCAGTGTCTGTAAACTTCTTCACCATCTGTAAACTTCAGTGTCTGTAAACTTCAGTCTGTAAACTTCAGCGTCTGTAAACTTCAGCATGTCTGTAAACTTCAGTCTGTAAACGTCAGTCTGTAAACTTCAGCGTGTGTAAACTTCAGTCTGTAAACTTCTCTGTAAACTTCAGGTCTGTAACTTCAGTCTGTAAACTTCTCTGTAAACTTCAGTGTCTGTAAACTTCAGTGTCTGTAAACTTCACTTCTGTAAACTTCAGTGTCTGTAAACTTCAGTCTGAAACTTCAGTGTCTGTAACTTCAGTCTGTAAACTTCATCTGTAAACTTCAGTGTCTGTTAACTTCAGTGTCTGTAAACTTCAGTCTGTAAACTTCAGTCTGTAAACTTCAGTGTCTGTAAACTTCAGCGTCTGTAAACTTCAGTGTCTGTAAACTTCAAGCGTGTCTGTAAACTTCAGCGTCTGTAAACTTCAGTCTGTAAACTTCAGTGTGTAAACTTCACGTGTGTAAACTTCAGTCTGTAAACTTCAGCGTGTGTAAACTTCAGTCTGTAAAACTCAGTAAACTTCAGTGTCTGTCTGTAAACTTCAGTGTGTGTAAACTTCAGTCTGTAAACTTCAGCGTGTGTCACTTCTGTAAACTTCAGTGTTCTGTAAACTTCAGCAAATGTGTAAACTTCAGTCTGTAAACTTCAGTGTCTGTAAACTTCAGTCTGTAAACTTCATCTGTAAACTTCAGTGTCTGTAAACTTCAGCGTGTGTAAACTTCAGTCTGTAAACTTCAGTCTGTAAACTTCAGTGTATGTAAACTTCAACGTGTGTAAACTTCAGTCTGTAAACTTCAGCGTGTGTAACTTCAGTCTGTAACTTCAGTGTCTGTAAACTTCAGCGTGTGTAAACTTCAGTCTGTAAACTTCAGCGTGTGTAAACTTCAGTTTGTAAACTTCAGTGTCTGTAAACTTCAGCAGTGTAAACTTCAGTCTGTAAACTTTTGTAAACTTCAAGTGTCTGTAAACTTCAGCGTGTGTAAACTTCAGTCTGTAAACTTCAGTGTCTGTAAACTTCAGCGTGTGTAAACTTCAGTCTGTAAAACTAAACTTCAGTGTGTGTAAACTTCAGTTTGTAAACTTCAGTGTCTGTAAACTTCAGCATGTGTAAACTTCAGTCTGTAAACTTCAGTGTCTGTAAACTTCAGCGTGTGTAAACTTCAGTCTGTAAACTTCAGTGTCTGTAAACTTCAGCGTGTGTAAACTTCAGTCTGTAAACTTCAGTCTGTAAACTTCAGTGTATGTAAACTTCAACGTGTGTAAACTTCAGTCTGTAAACTTCAGCGTGTGTAAACTTCAGTCTGTAAACTTCAGTGTCTGTAAACTTCAGCGTGTGTAAACTTCAGTCTGTAAACTTCAGCGTGTGTAAACTTCAGTTTGTAAACTTCAGTGTCTGTAAACTTCAGCATGTGTAAACTTTCAGTCTGTAAACTTCAGTGTCTGTAAACTTCAGCGTGTGTAAACTTCAGTCTGTAAACTTCAGTGTCTGTAAACTTCAGCGTGTGTAAACTTCAGTCTGTAAACTTCAGTGTGTTGTAAACTTCACGTGTGTAAACTTCAGTCTGTAAACTTCAGCGTGTGTAAACTTCAGTCTGTAAACTTCAGTGTCTGTAAACTTCAGCGTGTGTAAACTTCAGTCTGTAAACTTCAGTGTCTGTAAACTTCAGCGTGTGTAAAACTTCAATCTGTAAACTTCAGTGTGTGTAAACTTCCAACGTGTGTAAACTTCAGTCTGTAAACTTCAGTGTCTGTAAACTTCAGCGTGTGTAAACTTCAGTCTGTAAAACTTCAGTGTCTGTAAACTTCAGCGTGTTTAAACTCAGTCAGTCTGTAAAACTTCAGCGTGTGTAAACTTCAGTTTGTAAACTTCAGTGTCTGTAAACTTCAGCATGTGTAAACTTCAGTCTGTAAACTTCAGTGTCTGTAAACTTCAGCGTGTGTAAACTTCAGTCTGTAAACTTCAGTGTCTGTAAACTTCAGCGTGTGTAAACTTCAGTCTGTAAACTCAGTGTCTGTAACTTCAGTGTGTGTAAACTTCCAAACGTGTGTAAACTTCAGTCTGTAAACTTCAGCGTGTGTAAACTTCAGTCTGTAAAACTTCAGTGTCTGTAAACTTCAGCGTGTGTAAACTTCAGTCTGTAACTTCAGTGTCTGTAAACTTCAGTGTGTGTAAACTTCCAACGTGTGTAAACTTCAGTCTGTAAACTTCAGTGTCTGTAAACTTCAGCGTGTGTAAACTTCAGTCTGTAAACTTCAGCGTGTGTAAACTGCAGTGTCTGTAAAACTTCAGCGTGTGTAAACTTCAGTCTGTAAACTTCAGTGTCTGTGAACTTCAGCGTGTGTAAACTTCAGTCTGTAAACTTCAGTGTCTGTAAACTTCAGCGTGTGTAAACTTCAGTCTGTAAACTTCAGTGTGTGTAAACTTCCGTGTGTAAACTTCAGTCTGTAAACTTCAGCGTGTGTAAACTTCAGCGTGTGTAAACTTCAGTGTCTGTAAACTTCAGTGTCTGTAAACTTCAGCGTGTGTAAACTTCAGTGTCTGTAAACTTCAGCGTGTGTAAACTTCAGTCTGTAAACTTCAGTGTCTGTAAACTTCAGCGTGTGTAAACTTCAAAGTCTGTAAACTTCAGTGTCTGTAAACTTCAGCGTTGTGTAAACTTCAGTCTGTAAACTTCAGTGTGTGTAAAACTTCCGTGTGTAAACTTCAGTCTGTAAACTTCAGCGTGTGTAAACTTCAGCGTGTGTAAACTTCAGTCTGTAAACTTCAGTGTCTGTAAACTTCAGCGTGTTTAAACTTCAGTCTGTAAACTTCAGTGTCTGTAAACTTCAGCGTGTGTAAAACTTCAGTCTGTAAACTTCAGTGTCTGTAAAACTTCAGTGTGTTGTAAACTTCCAACGTGTGTAAACTTCAGTCTGTAAACTTCAGTGTCTGTAAACTTCAGCGTGTGTAAACTTCAGTCTGTAAACTTCAGCGTGTGTAAACTGCAGTGTCTGTAAACTTCAAGCGTGTGTAAACTTCAGTCTGTAAACTTCAGTGTCTCTGAACTTCAGCGTGTGTAAACTTCAGTCTGTAAACTTCAGTGTCTGTAAACTTCAGCGTCTGTAAAACTTCAGTCTGTAAACTTCAGTGTGTGTAAACTTCCGTGTGTAAACTTCAGTCTGTAAACTTCAGCGTGTGTAAACTTCAGCGTGTGTAAACTTCAGTGTCTGTAAACTTCAGTGTCTGTAAAATTCAGCGTGTGTAAACTTCAGTGTCTGTAAACTTCAGCGTGTGTAAAACTTCAGTCTGTAAACTTCAGTGTCTGTAAACTTCAGCGTGTGAAACTTTCAGTCTGTAAACTTCAGTGTCTGTAAACTTCAGCGTGTTAAACTTCGTCTGTAAACTTCAGTGTGTGTAAACTTCCGTGTGTAAACTTCAGTCTGTAAACTTCAGCGTGTGTAAACTTCAGCGTGTGTAAACTTCAGTCTGTAAACTTCAGTGTCTGTAAAACTTCAGCGTGTTTAAACTTCAGTCTGTAAACTTTAGTCTGTAAACTTCAGCGTGTGTAAACTTCAGTCTGTAAACTTCAGTGTCTGTAAACTTCAGCGTGTGTAAACTTCAATCTGTAAACTTCAGTGTGTGTAAACTTCCAACGTGTGTAAACTTCAGTCTGTAAACTTCAGTGTCTGTAAACTTCAGCGTGTGTAAACTTCAGTCTGTAATCTTCAGTGTCTGTAAACTTCAGCGTGTGTAAACTTCAGTCTGTAAACTTCAGCGTGTGTAAACTTCAGTCTGTAAACTTCAGTCTGTAAACTTCAGTCTGTAAACTTCAGTGTCTGTAAACTTCAGCGTGTGTAAACTTCAGTCTGTAAACTTCAGTGTCTGTAAACTTCAGCGTCTGTAAACTTCAGCGTGTGTACAGAATGGATTAGCTTTAGTGTTGTCTTACAGCCCTGTGACCAGCTGGTGGCGCAGTAGGTTAGATGTGACATTATCATTGCAGCTTCTTGTGCCAAATGTCCTCAAATTTGCTATATTTAGTTGCTAAATGTTCCTTAAATGCAAGTTTAGAATAATCGTAACGTAATATACAATGCAACACATTATGACTCTGTTTGAATGCATACACACATACACTCACATATGCACAAATAAACATACACAAACATATGTACATCCACGCACACGCACACACAAACAAACACAAACACATGTTTTTGTTCTTTTTTTCCATATTATTGTTACTGTTTTGTATTTGTAAATAAATACATTTTAAAAATTAAAAAATTCAAAATATTTATATTGAGTGTATGTTAATCTTCTCACATACATTCTGGACTCAGACCGGAGTTAAAAAGCCATTTAGAAACATGTACCATCATTTCAGGAAGTGTTTTTGCTGCTTCTTCCTTGTTTTTCCTCTTGTGTGTAGACAACAGTGTCGTCTGCGCACACTTGCATACAACATCCAGAACACACTGATGTACAGGCTGAATAAGAGAGGCCCCAGCAGTGAGCCCTGGGGCACACCAACATTATATGGCATATTTTTGACTTCAGCGTCTGTGAACCTCATGAACCACCTGCTCTGGTCCAGGTTTAGTTTCATTCTTGTGCTGAAAGTGTGAGTCTGACGATACAAGAAGATCTGCACCTGATTTAGCTCCTGCTACTTTTCATTCAGCAGTTCATTCACACTTTAGTGACAGAACAATGGCACCACGTCTTCAAACCTTTGTGACTTTTCGACACTAAACGTGGAAAGGTTCAGGAGGTGACATGTGGAACATCAGCTGTGCTTGGAAAGAATGAGTCTGCACGGTTTTGATTTGTGCGTACGCTCGTTTTGTCTTGTTGTTCTGGAAGGCATTTTGGATTACTTTGTGAGTCGTGAACCACAAACAGGACAAACCCTGACAGAATGTCACTTCAACACAAACAGTAAATAAACACACGTTCTGCAGTGATCAGACTCGTAACCTCTTAATGACACTATCATAACAGTGTAATACCTGCAGTCTGTGTGTACTTTGTGTGTTTGTGCGACGCCTGAAGGAATGTTGTTTTACAGAAACACAAATGAAGAAGTGAGACCAGTTCTGACTCACAACTCACATCTGATGAAGATCAGACTTAAATGTCTGAAACCTCAAGATTGTAGCCCGGTTCGGACCTGGTTCGGACCTGGTTCGGACCTGGTTCGGACCTGGTTCGTGGCCAGAGATGGACCGGATGTTATGTAATGTTCCGTTTCAAAACAGAGATGGACCTGAATACATATGTTCATATTCGGTAGCAACAGTAGAATAAGAGTGTAGTTCAAACCAGAAGGACGTGTTTTTGTCACGGATCGCGGTATCGGTGTCGGTATCGGTACTCACTCGTCTCTCTCCTCAGCCCGTCGCCCCTCCGCCTCCCCCTCCTCCTCCTCCCCTTCCTCCGCTCCTCGTACCGCGGTCCACGTCCATTTGGCCCAAGAGACCGGAGACAGCCACGACATGTCCGCGCGCTCCTGGACACGGACACGTGTCCCTCCTGATGCCTCCTCCTCCTCCCCTCCTGATGCCTCCTCCTCCTCCCCTCCTGATGCCTCCTCCTCCTCCTCCTTCTACTCTTTCAACATGTTTCTTCTGCTCCGCGTTTCCGGAACAACACGCGCAAAATGTCGTCTTCTTTTGCTCCAACGGTTTTGAGTCCAACGGTCCAAAATAAACACGTTTGTCCTCGTTGTCGCTCTGATCAGCTGTGTCCAAACGCACTCTGCTCCTCACTGCTCCTCACTGCTCCTCACTGCTCCTCACTGAACCTCTCCCCGCTCTGGGCCGCTCCACAGTCGCTTGTTTCGGGGGTGGAGCCGGGCAGAGGCGGCCTGAAGCTGCCTCTGAAGCGGCGCTGCTGCGCGGACAAACTCCCCCACGCGCGCAGTGGTGCGCTCCGCGCTCCACGCTCCGCGCGCGCTGTGGTGCGCTCCGCGCGCGCTGTGGTGCGCTCCGCGCTCCGCGCACGCAGTCCGCGCGCGCTGTGGTGCCGGAGTGAGGAGTTTACACACGGAATAAAATAAAATAATAAGTTTGGAACTAGAGACCTCCAGAGGGAGGTCCACGCCACGTCACGTCACGTGCCCCCTTCACGTCTTCAGGTCAAATGAGACCAGTTTGGTTATTTAGGCCTTTACAAGAGACATCCATGACTACATTTTACAAAAGTATCATTACAAACACATGAAAATGACATGAATGAACGGGTTATAAATATTATTTAAAGAAATGACATATTTTGTCACATATTGGATATTCACGGAAAGTATTTTTTTTTTTACAAATTTATACATTTTCCGAAACAGTTTTTGTCCAGTCCAGTCTTTGATCGTTGGTGATGTTTGAGTCGTCCATTTCTTTGTGATGGCCTTTTTCCGTATGCCTACAGTACATTCCAAAAGTATCCATGTCTTGTGTCCATGGCAGGAGTTCTGGGGCCCAAGTACAGAGTTCTAAAGTTCAGAGGGAAATGTCAAAAACAGTCTGCAGAGCGCTGTGAACTTCAGTCACATTTGAGAGCGACAGGACAGTCCCAGAACACGTGAGAGTGGTTTCCCTCCTGGTGGCGCTGTTTTTCCAACAGTTGCATTTCCCTGTGAAGAATGAGCACTTTGACTTCTCTGTGACTTCTCTGTGTAAACCCTGTCCAGAGTGTTCCCCGCCTGCCCAAAGTCACTGGGATAGGCTCCAGTCACCTGCGACCCCTAACCACTGCTAACCACTGTGCTACCGCTACCCGCCATGACCGAAGAACAAAACAAAAAATTAGGCACTGAAATAAAAACTACTGAAATTCAAAGTGCGATGAAAAGACTAAAAGGCAGATTAAACGCTCTAAACGACACACTTATTCCTTTGCTTTTATCAACTTTTAACTTAAAGAAGGGAAGGACCCACTGGACTGTGCCTCACATAGACCCATCTCAGTCCTGAATGTGGACTATCATTTCTACACCTCAATTCTGTCCAAAAGAATGGACCAAATCCTCCCAAATGTGATCCACAATGATCAGACCGGATTTATGAGCAAACGACAAACACAAGACAACATCAGACCATCTTTACACACAATGAGCCAAATACACACACAACAAGACAACGTGGAATAAGAAGTCTGGACCTGAGAAGGTCTGGATTTCTGTGAGCTGGACTTATTTATTTAGAGGTGTTGAAACAAATTTAGAATGGATGATTTGATAATAAAAAACAGTTAGACGACCGGATTTCCGGACACAGAGACTAACTCTGGGGACATGGAACGTCCCCTCGCTGGGGGGAAAGAGCCTGAGCTTTGTGCGGTGAGGTTGAACGGTTCCGACTAGATATAGTCGGCCTCAACCTCCATCGCACAGTATTGGGCACTGGAACCCATCCTCTCGAGAGGGGCTGGACGCTCCACTCTTCTGGTGTTGCCTGCGGGGAGAGACGGCGGGCTGGCGTGGGCTTATTGCCCCCACAGCTCAGCCGCCATGTGTTGGAGTTTACCCCGGTGAACGAGAGGGTCGCGTCCCTACGCCTTCGGGTTGGGGACAGGTCTCTCACTGTGGTGTCGGCCTACGGGCCGAACAGCGGTGCTGAGTACCCGGCCTTCTTGGAGTCCCTGGGAGGGGTACTGGACAGTGCACCGACCGGGGACTCCGTTGTTCTACTGGGGGACTTCAACGCGCCACGTGGGCAACGACAGTGACACCTGGAGAGGGGTGATTGGGAAGAACGGCCCCCCGATCTGAACCGAGCGGTGTTCAGTTATTGGACTTCTGTGCTAGTCACGGACTGTCCATAACGAACACCATGTTCAAGCACAAGGGGGTCCACCAGTGCACGTGGCACCAGGACACGGGCCGGAGGTCTACGATCGACTTTGTTGTCGTGTCATCTGACCTCCGGCCGCGTGTCTTGGACACTCGGGTGAAGAGAGGGGCGGAGCTGTCAACCGACCACCACCTGGTGGGTGAGTTGGATCCGCTGGCGGTGGAGGAAGCCGGACAGACTTGGCAGGCCCAAGCGTATAGTGAGGGTCTGTTGGGAACGTCTTGCGGAGGCCCGATGTCAGCAGGGTCTTCAATTCACACCTCCGGGAGAGCTTCTCCCAAATCCCGGGGGAGGCTGGGGACATTGAGTCCGAGTGGACCATGTTCTCGACCTCCATTGTCAATGCAGCTGCTCGGAGCTGTGGTCGCAAGGTCTCAGGTGCCTGTCGCGGCGGCAACCCCCGAACCCGGTGGGTGGACACCGGAAGTAAGGGATGCCGTCAGGCGGAAGAAGGAGGCCTATCAGGCCTCTTTGGCTTGTGGGACTCCTGAGGCCGTTTGACGGGTATCGGCGGGCCATGCTTGCCGCAGCTCGTGCTGTCACAGAGGCAAAAACCTGGGTCTGGGAGGAGTTCGGGGAGGCCCTGGAGGAGGACTATCGGTCGGCTCCAAAGAAATTCTGGCAACCCGTCCGGCGCCTCAGGAGGGGGAAGCAGTGCTCTACCAACACCGTTTACGGTGCGGGTGGGGACCTGCTGACCTCGACTGGGGATGTCGTCGGGCGGTGGAAGGAGTACTTTGAGGACCTCCTAAATCCCACTGTCACGTCTTCCGAAGAGGAAGTAGAGACGGAGGACTCGGAGGCTGACTCATCCATCACCCAAGCCGAAGTCACTGAGGTTGTTGGCAAACTCCTCGGTGGCAGAGCTCCGGGGGTGGATGAGATCCGTCCTGAGGACCTGAAGTCTCTGGATGTTGCAGGACTGTCTTGGTTGACACGCCTCTGCAACATCGCGTGGCGGTTTAGGGTCGGTGCCTCTGGACTGGCAGACCGGGGTGGTGGTCCCTCTGTTCAAGAAGGGGGCCGGAGGGTGTGTTCCAACTATAGAGAGGATCACACTCCTCAGCCTCCCTGGTAAGGTCTATTCCAGGTACTGGAGAGGAGAATCCGACCGATAGTCGAACCTCGGATTCAGGAGGAGCAGAGTGGTTTTCGTCCTGGTCGTGGAACACTGGACCAGCTCTATACTCTCCATCGGGTGCTCGAGGGTTCATGGGGAGTTTGCCCAACCAGTCCACATGTGCTTTGTGGATCTGGAGAAGGCTTTCGACCCGTGTCCCACGGGGTGCCCTTTGGGGGGTGCTGCGGGAGTACGGGGTCCGGGGCCCTTTGCTCAGGGCTGTCCGGTCCCTGTATGACAGAGGGGGAGCTGTGTTCACTGCAGTAAGTCAGACCTGTTTCCCAGTGCGTGTGGGACTCCTCAGGGCTGCCCTTGTGTCACCGGTTTGTTCATCGTATCGTTTTATGGACAGAATTTCTAGGCGCAGTCAGGGGTCGGAGGGGGTCCGGTTTGGGGACCACAGGATCTCATCTCTGCTGTTTGCAGATGATGTTGTCCTGATGGCTCCATCAAACCTGGACCTGCAACATGCTCTGGGACGGTTT
The DNA here is from genome assembly GCA_015082035.1 of Chaenogobius annularis. Classification (NCBI taxonomy): domain Eukaryota; kingdom Metazoa; phylum Chordata; class Actinopteri; order Gobiiformes; family Gobiidae; genus Chaenogobius; species Chaenogobius annularis. The sequence goes on along the minus strand of BJKM01001004.1, from coordinate 24,129 downwards.
GAGCCGAGTGTGAAGCGTCTGGGATGAGAATCAGCACCTCCAAATCCGAGGCCATGGTTCTCAACCGGAAAAAGGTGGCTTGCCCTCTCCAGGTGGGTGGGTGGTCCTGCCCCAAGTGGAGGAGTTTAAGTATCTCGGGGTCTTGTTCACGAGTGAGGGAAGGATGGAGCGTGAGATTGACAGTTGGATCGCTGCATGGGACCGTTGTGGTGAAGAAGGAGCTGAGTCCAAAGACAAAGCTCTCGATTGACCTCAGTCTGTTCCTCCCTCACCTTTGGTCATGAGCTTTGGGGAGTGACCCAAAGGACAAGATCGCGGATACAAGCGGTCGAAATGAGTTTCCTCCACAGGGGGGCTGGTCCCTTAGAGAGAGGGGGAGGAGCTCAATCACACGGGAGGAGCTCGGAGTAGAGCCGCTGCTCCAGCTGAGATGGGTCGGGCATCTGTTCCGGATGCCTCCTGGGCGCCTCCCTAGGGAGGTGTTTTGGGCATGTTCCACCGGGAGGAGACCCTGGGGAAGACCCAGGACACGCTGGAGGGACTATGTCTCTCGGCTGGCCTGGGAACGCCTCGGGATCCTCCGAAAAAGATTAAGTTGTTTCATTTGGAAAAAGGAATTGTTTTGACTCTCGTCCAAGAGTCATTCTCGAGCTGCGAATTCAGAACTCAGGTTTTATATCCTCTGTGTAAGCCCCGCCCACAGGGCGGGACCTCCTGAAAATGGGAGCTTTCGGTGTTATCCTCTTCCTCACCCTCCGGGACTCCCTCAAGTCTGAGATTGTTTCTGCGGGACCAGGATTCCAAATCCAGGATGTTGCTTTTGATGTTCTTGTTCTCCGTCCACAGTGTCACTACCTCGGCCTTCAGGTCCATTATGTCGCTTACATACGGTAAGATCAGATCACCTTTCTTTGTCCCACAGTGGGGAAATTGCAGTGTTGCAACAACGGCAACAGAAACAGAGTAGGCAAAAGTATAATGATGAAAAGGGTTCTGAAAGCTGAATGACACGTTCAGGACCAACAGTTTGTGGTCAAGCCTGGTATTGTTGTTCCGCGCTCTGGCCTCAGCTCTCAATGACGCCATGTCACGCTGCATTTCACGCAACATAAGGGCCACCCGTTGTAAAGTTATGTCCTCTCCTCCCTACGACAATGACAGGCCTGGAGAGTCCACACAGGGGCATTTGGTTTAGCGGAGTGCGGCGTGCTTTTGGGAGTGCTGGAGCGGTTAGCCATGCTAGCCTCGTTAGCTTGTGAGACTGAGGCCTCAATCCTTCAGCTTTGATCTTTCAGCTCCCGGAGCGTCACCTGTCTTGTGTTTTCCCTGTTCCTCGTTTGGTGGGATTATGTGGGTGCGTGTCTCTAGTCTGACGTTATAACCGGAAGTTGGGAAAGTGTGTTTTGAACACAGTTTGACCTTTACGACTGAAAAGAGATTGTGATAAGACATTGTCAGGAAGAAAGTCCAAAGTCAGAGAAAGAGAAAGGTATAAAACCAAACGTTTGTTTGAACAGGTTCATTCAGGGAATGTAAGACTCTCGTTATTGAGTATTTCAGGTCATGTGACCTGCTCGTTGTCCTGACTCCATGAAGAATATTGTGTTCAGTGTGAAAACACATTTCTCTCTCGCCTAAAGTCTTACGGCTCATAGTAAACAGTGTTTGCAATCATCACAAATATGAGATATATATAAATACTTTTCTATGCATTTCATGAAGTCAATGGAAAATCCCATTGGTTTTACGTGAACAGAGGAGCGGCTCGAGCCGTCTCGAGACGGCTCGAGACGGCTCGAGACAGAACAGCTGCAGGGTCATTAAAAACATGTTCCTCACATGTCATGATCCAGGTTTTACAGTTTACACACTCTGAGCAGAGCAGGTTAAACACAATGAAACCAACTCACACGTTCACAACATTCAAGAGGTGAGTTCTGAACCAGGTCTGAACCAGGTCTGAACCAGGTCTGAACCAGGTCTGAACCAGGTCTGAACCAGGACTAAGATCGAAAACAAAGTTTTCAAATGATTTACACGACAGACAGAAAGAAGAGAGAGGAAGTGAGTCAAAACCAGAGGAACAGAGTCGGTTTATCCGACGGCTCCAGTGAAAACTAAAAACATCCAGAACATGTCTTTCTTCGCATCGCTCATGTTGTTTGTTTTGGACTATTATTGTGTTATGTCGTCAAATCATCAAATTGGAATTTTGGGCCCCTAAAAGTGATAGAAGCCAAGAACTAGAATATACTGAAAGTGAAAATGTGCTTCAGTCAAACCACAGAGGAAACCATGTGATTCTTCTGCTGCAGGAGCTTTGTTTCTGACAGAGAAGAGAACCTCTACGACCCGCCCCCGCCACCTCATAGTCTGAGTCTGGTCCTAGTCTGGTCCTGGTCTGAGTCTGGAGCCGCAGTAGAAGAACCACAGGAAGGAGCAGAACAATAGAGAAGCTCCAACACAATAATGAACTGACCACAGACCAAACTCTGCAGAACAAACAGTGATTTAAGAAGAAAAACAGAGAAGTTATGGAGGGAGGGAGGTACGGGGAGGGAGGGAGGGAGAGGGAGGAGAGAGGTAGGCATATGAGGGGGAGGAGAGAGAGCGAGGGAGGGAGAGAGATGGAGGATGAGAGGGGAGGGGGGGAGGGAGGGAGGGAGAGAGGGGGAGACTCGAAAGAGGGGGAGGAGGGACCGGAGGGGAATTGCCGAAGAGCCCGCGAGAGGATGCGCCGGAAGCGAGGGGATGAGGGGAGGAAGAGGGGGAGTGAGAGAATGGCCGGGAAGGTGAGGGAGAGAGGGTCGAAGAGGACCTGAGAGGGGGAGCGTGAGGGAGGAATGGATGGGAGAAAGAAGAGGAGAGGGTAGAGTGAGATGAGGGCGAGGAGAAGGGAGGAGCGAGGAGAGGGGAGGGAGGTTGGAGAGGGGGCGGAACATAGTAAAAGGGAGGGAGAAGTCGGAGGAAAGGGGGAGGACGAGAGGAGGAGAGGGAAAGGAGGGAGAGGGTGGGAAGGGCCAAACTGGTGGATGTAGTGAGGTGAGAGAGGGGGGAGGAGAGAAGGTTAAAAATGCAAGAGAGGGGGAGGGAGGGAGGGAGGGGAGAGGGGAGTGAGGGGGAGGGGAGGAGAGATGGTGGAGGAAGAGAGGGGTTGAGGGAGGAGGAAGGGAGGAGAGAGGGGAGGAGAGAGGGGAAGGAGGGAGGGGGAGGCAGAGAGGGGAGGAGAGAGGGGGAGCGGAGGGAGGGAGGAGAGAGAGGGAGGGAGGGGGAGAGGAGAGGATGGAGAGAGGAGGGAGGGAAGGGGAGCGAGATAGGGGGAGGAGGGAGGGAGAGGGGGTGAGGAGCGAGGGCAGAGAGGGGAGGGAGAGAGGGGAGGGAGGAGAGAGGAGGGAGGGGAGGGGGGGAGGAGAGAGGGAGGAGGGAGGGGGAGGAGAGAGGGGAGGAGGGAGGGGGAGGAGAGAGAGGGAGGGAGGGGGAGAGGGGCAGGAGGAGAGAGGGATGGGAGGAGGTGCGGAGAGAGAGGGTTGAGGAGGGAGAGGATAGAGGGTGAGGGAGGGAGGGAGAGAGGGGAGGGAGGAGAGGGGGAGGGAGGGAGAGAAGGGAGGGAGGGAGGGAGGAGAGAGGGGGAGGAGGGAGGAGGAGAGAGAGGGAGGGCAGGGGGAGAGGGGGAGAGGGGAGAGAGGAGGAAGATGACGTTTGGCGTAGAATACAGATGTCTCAAAATGACAAAAACAACATTGTCTGAAACTCTTCAGATTGAAACAGTCCAAGAAATGACATAATAATATAAAAGTAATAACATTATTATTGTTAATAATAATCGTTTACCTCTCCAATCATTATTGCTTTCACTCCACACCGCCCATTGGGCCCTCCCACCACCAATCATTCACGCTCTCACCCTTTTCATACTGGTGCTAAGTGGCTAGTGTCTGAATACGTATATGTATCTGCATTGTACTTTATATTCACACTACTTTCTGCCCTTTACTGTTGAGGGTTGAATGTTTGAGACTTCCAGCTGGAACAGGACCTGTACGTCTCCAGGGCTCGGGACGAGCAGGTGGATGATCACAGGCTGGACCCTTCTCACCTGGACATGTCTGATTTGAACCAACTCCCCTCAGGCAGGAGAAGGCCACTCCCCCTCAGGCAGGAGGCCACTCCCCTCAGGCAGGGAGGGCCACTCCCCTCAGGCAGGCCGGCTTACGGTCCATCCGGACCAGAACCTCCCGCCACAAAAATAGTTTCTTTCCCTCTGCTGTTGGACTCATGAACACTTCTAAACACCTGTCACTTTAACTACACTCTTCATCACTCACTGTCACTTTCTGCACTACAACTGTAAATCTAACTATAACTCTTGTGTACATAGAAATGCCTATTTTTATTTTTATTGTACAGTAATTTTGAATTGTTTCTTAATGCCCTTTTTTGATTGAATATATGTTGTTTTATTATTGCTCAGTGTTTTATGTTGCACCTTAAGGCCGAGACAAGTTCCTGTGTTTGTGAATTCTGTTCATTGACAATGGCAATAAACTCTTTCTGATTCTGATTCTGAATTCGTCCATGAGGGGGCGCTGACGACACGCTTCACTTCCGCCCTGCACTTCCGCCCTGCACACTCAAAATGGCGGTTGTAGCTTCGCCAGAGCGCGGGTTGAAGAGGTTTTAGTTTAAACAATCCGAGCAAAGTGTCCCGGTTCTGACTGTAACTGTCTGTGTCTCCTCCACAAACATGTTCAGGCCTGTGTCCCGCCAACTCTCTGGTGACAACGTCTTTATTTTGCACTTTCAGGTCATTTTATGGGAAAAGAAAAGACGGAAACGGCTGCGGAGACGGCGCCAGGCGAAGCAACTGTGAGAGGCTAATGCTAATGCTAAACTCATTCAGATCCGCTTTAATGTTCACATTTCACTGACAGTTCTCACCTCAAGTGTGTGTCAGCCCCGTGCGTGTGAAACGGTCTGCACAAACGTGTACTTGGACCAATAGAAAGGCTTGATTTAAGCTTTTTATTTTGTTGCTGTCCTTTTTTTCCACTTAGTGGATTCTAAACTGCTCAATCACAAAATGAGGGCTGAAGGTCCCATTAAGTCGAGCATAACGCGCGTTCTATGATTAAGGGTCGTCAGATCCAAAGGCGAATGTGACTTTAAAGACTGTAACAAGAAATAAAACACATCTGAATTTGTATGGTGGAAATGTGAGTTAATTTGCATTTTCTATTACAAATGAATATTTTTTGAGCTTCACTCAAGTATAATTTGTAATAAAATAAAACTAAACTATTATATTATTAAACTATTATGGGCTCAGCGTTTCTGTATTAGTATGAAGAACTTTAATTTGTTTTTAATTAGAGAAAATAGGATGTTTTTTAAATTGATCAATAATGTCGCCCTATATGAAACTATAGCTTAACTTCTACATTTTGTACATTTTGGGTCATCAATGGGACAAGATTAAACGTTTGCTCAAACTTTGACCCCAGGACTGTGATGTATGTTTGTTTAGAAGTGCTGATGGAGGCCCAGAATGGAGAGCCTTTCTCAGGGGACAGCGGAGCGCCTGACCCTGTCTACGAGACCCCTGCAACTGACCCGCAGGAGTGTGAGAAGTCTGACCTGCTCTGGGAGGCCCCCAGAGCGGGCTCGGAGCTGTGCGAGGCCCTGGACCCCGTGTCTGAGGTGGCAGAGCTGCGTCACAGGGCCCACACTCTAAAACAGGAGCTGGAGGAGTGTAAAGCTGAACTGAACAAACTGCAGAAACAGCTGAGTCACTCTGAGAGACTCCAGAAGAGCACCGAGAGCTACAACGAGGATCTGCGCCGACAGGTCAGGACTGGGCAGGGTTTAATGTGGCCAAAAGACCACCAATGTGCATCACTACTGCCACTTCCTCTGGTTCTGTTTGTCCTGCTCAGTCCTGAAGTGTGTCTCAGTCTTAAGTCTCTGATCTTGGACCCTAAGTGGGCCCTGAGAGGTTCTAGCTCCCAAAGCGGTCTGGCTCTTGGGCTCCAGGTGGACTTTAGCTCAGGGGGAGGAGCTCCACAGCACAGCCAGATGATTGGCTCAGAGAGAACGCAGACTCACAAAACAAGAGGCAACAAAAGGCAAGAAACAAAAGAATCTTTGTCTCCAAACTCTGACTTGATCTCGTGCTAAAGCGCCGTGTTTCCACTGATGCTAACTTATACTGTGGAGCCTTAGCAACACAAAGCTAGCAAAGCACGTTAGCAACGCACGTTAGCAACAGCTGTTTTTCCTGTTTGTGGCGTTGTCCAGAGCCCACAATGTGGTGTTTCCAGGTCAGAATGCGTCTGACATGATTCCATAAAGAGAGGTTCAAACGCAGCGTCGAGGCTTTGGCAACACAAGGGAAAGACATGAGGCAAAACTGTTCCCTGTGCACGCTCGCTTTAGCCACGCCCCTCACACACACACACCACACTGGGAATGACTAAAGTCTCTCTGTGACTCGCTCAGATCGAGCTCAGGAGTAAAAAGTCTCAAGAGGATTTAGATCAGATTTATGAAGGAAACATGATTTCTGTTTGTGATGTCAGAGTCTCTGAGGCGGAGCCAGAACCTGAAACACAGACGTGAATTTCAACTAAAAAACAGCTTGATCGTCCAGCAGCGTCTTTGTCGAAGCATGTAGCAGTGCAAAATGTGATGGACGTCCTCTGCTTCTCTGCTTCTGTGCGTCTCAGGTGGAGGCAGTTTGAGTGCAGAGCTCCACGAACGAAAGAAAAGAGACAAAGGCAGAAGCGACGAGAGACTCAGACGGAAGAGTACGTGTGGAGCGACACTGGTGATTGGGACCCCCGTCTCAAGCTGGTTTATTTTATTCATCAGATTTAAGTCTGTCTTTGTGTCTTTCAGATTATTATAAATTATTACTATGGGGCTACTACAGGACGCAGCAGCAGGGGCGACGCTCAGGAGACTCTGCAGCCGTCTGGAGTGAAGGAGGAGCAGACTGGAGACTACTCGGGGGCTGTGGGGGCAGGGGCCAACCGAGGGGGAGCACCGAGGGGGCCACCGGGAGGGGAACACCGAGGGGAGAGACAGAGCGGGAGACAAATGTGACAAAGGCAGAAGAATCTCTCCAGCGCCCCTGTCACAGCTAACAAGGAACAGCAGAGGAGAACATGAGCAAGAACCGGCGTGATTCTACAGAGACGTCTGTCACTGAGGTAGAGGAGGAGCGAGAGTGAACCAGAGACACTCTTAGGAGGAGCGAGAGGAACCGGAGACACTTTAGGAGGACGAGAGGAACGAGAGACACTTTAGGAGGAGCGAGAGGAACCAGAGACACTTTAGGACGGAGCGAGAGGAACGAGAGACACTTTTAGGAGGAGCGAGAAGGAACGCAGAGACACTTTAGGAGGAGCGAGAGGAACCAAGAGACACTTTAGGAGGAGCGAGAAGGAAGCGCAGAGACACTTTAGGAGGAGCCGAGAGAGGACCCAGAGACATTAAGGAGGACGCGAGAGGAACCACGAGACACTTTAGGAGCGAGGAGAGAACCAGAGACACTCTTTAGGAGGAGCGAGAGGAACCAGAGACACTTTAGAAGGCAGAGGACCAGAGACACTTTAGGAGGAGCGAGAGGAAAGCCAAGAACGATTATTAAGGAGGAGCGAGAGGAACCAGAGACTCTTTAGGAGGAGTCGATGAGGACCCAGAGACTCTTTAGGAAGGAGCGAGAGAGGAAACCGAGACACTTTTAGAGGAGCCGAGAGGAACCGGGACACTTTAGGAGGAGCGAGAGGAACCAGAGACAACTTTAGGAGGAGCGAGGAAGGAACAACTAGAGGCAGAGAACCAGAGATCATTGAGGAGAGCGAGAGGAACCAGAGAGACTTGAGGAGGAGCGAGAGGAACCAGAGAACATTAAGGAGGAGCGAGAGGAACCAGAGACTCTTGAGGAGGAGCGAGAGGACCAGAGACACTTAGGAAGGAGCGAGAGGAACCAGAGACCTTTAAGGAGGAGCGAGAGGAACCAGAGACACTTTAGGGGAGCGAGAAGGAACCAGAGAACACTTAAGGAGGAGCGGAGAGGAACCAGAGACTCTTTAGGAGGAGCGAGAGGAACAGAGACACTTTAGAGGAGCGAGATGAACCAGAGACACTTTAAAGGAGGAGCCGAGAGAACCAGAGACACTTTCAGGAGGAGCGGAGGAACCAGAGACACTTCAGGAGAAGAGGAACCAGAGACACTTTAGGAGAAGAAGGAACCAGCGGAACGCAGAGACAACTTTAGGAGGAGCGGAGAGGAACCAGAACACTTTAGGAGGAGTGAGAGGCAAAATGCCAGAGACACTTTTAAGGAGGACGAGAGGAAGCAGAGACACTTAGGAGAGGAGGGAACCAGAGACACTTTAGGAGGAGCGAGAGGAACCGAGACAACTTTAGAGGAGGAGCGAGAGGAACCAGAGACTATTTAGGAGGAAGCGAGGGAACCAGAGACACTTTTAGGAGGAAAGCCGAGAGGAACCAGAGAAACACTTTAAGGAGGAGGACGAGAGGACCAGAGACACTTTAGGAGAGCGAGAGGAACAGAGACACTTTAGGAGGAGCGAGAGGAACCAGAGACACTTTAGGAGAGCGAGAGGAACAGAGACACTTTAGGAGGAGCGAGAGGAACCAGAGCACACTTTAGGAGAGCGAGAGGAACCAGACATAAGGAGGAGCGAGAGAACCAGAGACCTTTAGGAGGAGCGAGAGAACCAGAGACCTTAGAGGAGCGAAGGAACCGAGACATTTAGGAGGAGCGAGAGGAAACCGGAGACACTTTAGAGGAGCGAGAGAACCAGAGACACTTTAGGAGGAGCGACAGAGGAAACCAGAGACACTTGAGGAGGAGCGAGAGGACCAGAGAGACTTTGAGGAGGAGCGAGGAGGAACCAGAGACACTTAAGGAGGAGCGAGAGGAACCAGAGACTCTTGAGGAGGAGCGAGAGGAACCAGAGACACTTAGGAGGAGCGAGAGGAACCAGAGACACTTTTAGGAGGAGCGAGAGGAACCAGAGACACTTTAGGAGGAGCCGAGAGGAACAGAGACACTTAAGGAGGAGCGAGAGGAACAGAGACTCTTTAGGAGGAGCGAAGGAACCAGAGACACTTTAGGAGGAGCGAGATGAACCAGAGACACTTTAGGAGGAAGCGAGAGGAACCAAGACACTTCAGGAGGAGCGAGAGGAACCAGAGACACTTCAGGAGGAAGAGGACAGAACACTTAGAGAGAGGACAGCAACCAGAGACACTTTAGGAGAGGGAGGAACAGACACTTAGGAGGAGAGGAACCAGAGACACTTTAGGAGGAGCGAGAGGAACCAGAGACACTTTAGGAGGAGCGAGAGGAACCAAGAGACACTTTAGGAGGAGCGAGAGGAACCAGAGACACTTTAGGAGGCAGCGAGAGCAACCAGAGACTCTTTAGGAGGAGCGAGAGGAACCAGAGACACTTTAGGAGGAGGCAGAGAGGAACCAGAGACACTTTAGGAGGAGCGAGAGGAACCAGAGACACTTTAGGAGGAGCGAGAGAACCAGAGACACTTTAGGAGGAGCGAGAGGAACCAGAGACACTTTAGAGGAGCGAGAGGAACCAGAGAACTTTAGGAGGAGCGAGAGGAACAGAGACACTTTAGGAGGAGCGAGAGGAACCAGAGAACACTTTAGGAGGAGCGAGAGGAACCAGAGACACTTTAGGAGGAGCAGAGAGGAACCAGAGACATTTAGGAGGAGGAGAGGAACCAGAGACACTTTAGGAGGAGCGAGAGGAACAGAGACATTTAGGAGAGCGAGGACCCAGAGACCTTTGGAGGTGTTCTCTGTTCTTTCAGGACGTTGATGGTTCTCTGTTCTTTCAGGACGTTGATGGTTCTCTGGTTCTTTCAGGACGTTGATGGTTCTCTGTTTTTTTCAGGACGTTGATTTCTCTGTTCTTCAGGACGTTGATGTTCATGTTCTTTCAGGACGTTGATGGTTCTCTGTTCTTTCAGGACGTTGATGGTTCTCTGTTCTTTCAGGACGTTGATGGTTCTCTGTTCTTTCAGGACGTTGATGGTTCTCTGTTCTTTCAGGACGTTGATGGTTCTCTGTTCTTTCAGGACGTTGATGGTTCTGTTCTTCAGGACGTTGATGTTTATCGCAGACATGCTCAGTCCACGGCGGAGCAGGCGATGTGTCAGACCGGGTTTGTGTTTGGATGAGAACACGGGGATGTACTACGAACCACAGCACCGGCTTCTACTACGACTCGGTGAGAACGCACACTCACACTCTGCTGCCACCACTGGGGCTGGAGGAGAACGCACACTCTGCTGCCACCACTGGGGCTGGAGGAGAACGCACACTCGCACGCTCTGCTGCCACACACTGGGGCTGGAGGAGAACGCACACTCGCACTCTGCTGCCACCACTGGGGCTGGAGGAGAACGCACACTCTGCTGCACCACTGGGCTGGAGGAGAACGCACACTCGCACTCTGCTGCCACCACTGGGGCTGGAGGAGAACGCACACTCTGCTGCCACCACTGGGGCTGGAGGAGAACTCACACTCTGCTGCCACCACTGGGGCTGGAGGAGAACTCACACTCTGCTCACACCTGTTTGTTTCTCAGGTGAACCAGCTTTACTACGACAACAACCACTGGCATTTACTATTACTACGACGCAGCGAGCGGGAAGTACGAGTTCCACTCCAGGATCGAGGTCCAGAGTGACACTGCCACGCCCGAACGCAGCTACAGCGAGTGGAAGAGCTGGAAACTGAAGAAGCTGAAGAGCGAGCTGAAGAGCAAGCCCCGACCAAGCCCCCGGACGACAAGGTCATTGTCATAGTTACCAGACTTTTCAGGCTCAAGAGCGCAATGTACAAAGAAAAAAGGATTGTACATATACTGGCCACGCCTGTCAGTGAGCCGCAGGGGCCCACGTGCTAATATAATGGTTACACATGCAGTACATGGTTTTACACATGCAGTACACGGTGGTATTTACACATGTAGTACACATGCAGTACACGGTGGTATTTACACATGTAGTACAGCATGCAGTACAACGGTATATTTACACATGTAGTACACATGCAGTACACGGTGGTATTTACACATGTAGTATACATGCAGTACACGGTGGTATTTACACATGTAGTACACATGCAGTACACGGTGGTATTTACACATGTAGTACACATGCAGTACACGGTGGTATTTACACATGTAGTAACCATGCAGTACAGGTGGTATTACACATTAGTACACATGCAGTACACGGTGGTATTTACACATGTAGTACACTGCAGTACACGTAGTATTTACACATGTGTACAATGCAGTACACGTGGTTTCACATTAGAACATGCAGTACACGGTGGTAATTTTAACACATGTAGTACACATGCAGTACACGGTGGTATTTACACATGTATGTACACATGCAGTACACGGTGGTATTTACACATGTAGTACACATGCAGTACACGGTGGTATTTACACATGTAGTACACATGCAGTACACGGTGGTATTTACACATGTAGTACACATGCAGTACACGGTAGTATTTACACATGTAGTACACATGCAGTACACGGTGGTATTTACACATGACACAGTACACGGTGGTATTTACACATTAGTACACATGCAGTACACGGTAGTATTTACACATGTAGTACACATGCAGTACAACGGTGGTATTTACACATGTATAGTACACATGCAGTAACACGGTAGTATTTTACACATGTAGTACACATGCAGTACATGTGGTATTTACACATGTAGTACACATGCAGTACACGGTAGTATTTACACATGTAGTACACGGTAGTGATATGCCAGTTGTCTTTTGAACCGGGGGTCTTGCGGTGCACCCGAGGTAACACACAGAGAACACGTCTGAGCTGTCCCTGTCCCCTACCGTCTCCTACTGTCCCTCTGTCTCCTACTGTCTCCTACTGTCCCCTCTGCCTCCCTACTGCTCCCTGTCTCCTGCTGTCTCCTACTGTCCTATCTGTCTCCCTACTGTCTCTACTGTCGCCCTTGTCTCCTACTGTCCCCTCTGTCTCCTACTGTCCCCTCTGTCCCTACTGTCTCCCTACTGTCCCTCTGTCTCCTACTGTCTCCTACTGTCCCTCTGTCTCCTACTGTCCCCTCTGTCTCCTACTGTCCCCTCTGTCTCCTACTGTCCCCTCTGTCTCCTACTGTTCCTACTGTCCCTCGTTCTCCTACCGTCCCCTCTGTCTCCTACCGTCCCCTCTGTCTCCTACCGTCCCCTCTGTCTCCTACCGTCCCCTCTGTCTCCTACTGTCCCCTCTGCCTCCTACTGTCCCTCTGCCTCCTACTGTCCCTCTGCCTCCTACTGTCCCTCTGCCTCCTACTGTCCCTTGTCTCCTACTGTCCCTCTGTCTCCTACTGTCTCCTACTGTCCCTACTGTCTCCTACTGTCCCCTCTGCCTCCTACTGTCCCCTCTGCCTCTACTGTCCCTCTGTCTCCTACTGTCCCTCTGTCTCCTACTGTCCCCTCTGTCTCCTACTGTCTCCTACTGTCCCCTCTGTCTCCTACTGTCCCTCTGTCTCCTACTGTCCCCTCTGTCTCCTACTGTCCCCTCTGTCTCCTACGTCCCCTCTGTCTCCTACTGTCTCCTACTGTCCCCTACTGTCTCCTAACTGTCCCCTCTGTCTCCTACTGTCCCCTCTGCCTCTACTGTCCCCTCTGTCTCCTACTGTCCCCTCTGCTGCCTACCTACTGTCCCTCTGTCTCCTACGTCCTCTGTCTCCTACTGTCTCCTACTGTCCCTCTGTCTCCACTGTCCCCTACTGTCTCTACTGTCCCTCTGTCCCTACTGTCCTCGTCTCCTACTGTCCCTCTGTCTCCTACTGTCCCTCTGTCTCTACTGTCCCTCTGTCCACACTGTCCTCTGTCTCCTACTGTTCCTACTGTCCCCTCTGTCTCCTACTGTCCCTCTGTTCCTACTGTCCCTCTGTCTCCTACTGTCTCCTACTGTCCCTCTGTCCACACCTGTCCACAGTCTCATGTCCGTGCTCCGTGTGTCTTTGTTCAGCCGCATCTAGATTCACTTCCTCATTAGACTCATTTCTGAGAGTCCAATCAAAACAGCGTTTGAAGCTTAAATACTGGGACCACGACCTGTCCCTGGACAGACACCCTTGGACAGGGTATCATGGACAGGGACCCTGCCTGGACACCTGGACAGAGACCCCTGTTCACTGTCGTCGTCTTCTAGACACACCGTTGTAATGACCGCATATATATATATACACACACACACACACACACACACACTCACTCATGTTCCGCTCTGTTGGTCTCAGTGTGGCTTTACTCAGGGCAAAGGTGCACCGTGGTTCTGCTCGTCTCCATGGAGATGTGTCTGCTTCAGAATGTTCCACAGCCAGGACTAAATCCAGACCTGGACCAGGATTAAATCCAGACCTGGACTCTTTAGATGTGACCTGTTTGTCTCCTGAGTGGGACATGTCCCACCGTATGGCATTAAACTTGACAGGCGACTTACACAGTGCTCCTTTATAACGTTTGTCAGATGATGTCCTGTGACCTTCAAATGGATGGTTTGGACTAGTCCAGGTCTAGACTGTTCAAAGTAAATGGTTTTGGGGCGTTCTTTCTTCTGATTTAGGTCGAAGGCGTGACTAAATCTTTGGCTAAAATGAAGATTTCCTCCAGGAACACGGCCCCATTCAGAGGTACTTCATTAGGTCCTGGTCCTGGTCCTGGGTTTGGTCCTGGGTTTGGTCCTGGGTTTGGTCCTGGGTTTGGTCCTGGGTTTGGTCCTGGTTCAGATCTCGGGTGTGTCCAATAAAGTTTCAAACTATTTCACGTTGAGAGACAAAGAATAGATGTGGAAACTGAGACCAACGGAACCAAAGCAGCTAACGCTCGTCACCTCATTCTGAACTGTGTGCCGACAGGAGAAGGTGAAGAAAGAAGAGCTTAAACCCACAACCAAGAAAGCTCAAGAACCTCGAAAGCCAAGACCAAAGTCCAGATCCAGATCCCGGTCCAGATCCCGGTCCAGATCCCGGTCCAGATCCCGGTCCAGATCCCGGTCCAGATCTAGAAGTCCCGGCCGGAGACGACGAGATTCTCCAAAACGCAGAGAGAGGAAACGGAAATACAGAGAAGAGTCTCTGTCTGAAGACCGGGACCGGAGCCGAGACCGGTCCGGGTCCAGGGACAGGTCCAGGTCTAGGTCCAGGTCCAGGGACAGGGACAAGTCCAGGGACAAGTCCAGGGACAAGTCCAGGGACAAGTCCAGGTCCCGGAGGCGGAGCAGGAGAGGCGACAGACGCAGAAAAAGGAGAAGAGACGAGACGCGCAGCAACGGTTCTGAAATGAACAGTGAACCAGAGGAAGGAGAGCTGTCGGAGAGCGAGAGGGAGTCCACCTCATCCAGGGGGTCCGAGGAACGAGGGAAGGACAGAGGAAGGAAGGAGAGAAGGGGCAAGGACCGAGGAGGAAAGGACAGAGGAGGAAAGGACGCAACAGAGGAGGAGCTGGAGGAGGTGGAGATGGAGCTGGATCCAGCCCAGGGAGGTGAGCTGGGACCTGGACTGAACTGGACCGGGACCGGACCGGGACTGGACTGGACTGGGACTGGACCTGGACTGGACCGGGACTGGACTGGGACCGGGGACCGGACCTGGAACCGGACGGACGACCGGGACCTGTGGACTGGACCTGGAGACCAGGACCGGGACCGGACTGGGACTGGGACCGGACCGGGACTGCGGACTGGGACTGGGACTCGGACCGGGACCGACTGGACTGGACCGGACTGGGACCGGACTGGGAACCGGACCTGGACTGGGACCGGGACCGGACCGGACCGGACCGGACCGGGACTGGGACTGGGACCTGGACTGGACTGGACCGACTGGACCGGACCGGACCCGGGACCGGACTGGGACTGGGACTGGACCGGACCGGACGACACTGGACCGGGACGGGACTGGACTGGACTGGACCGGACCTGGACCGGGACCGGGACCGGACTGGGACTGGACTGGGACCGGACCGGGACTGGACCGGGAACGGGACTGGACCGGGACTGGACCGGGACTGGACCGGACTGGGACGGGACTAAAATGACCTAAAACACAGGTGAGACTTAAACTGTTATTTCTTGAGTCAAAAGACCATAAGTTCTTTGCATTTGAGACTCGACTGAAAAGTAGAACTTGGATCTCGTCTCAAATCTGTCGTTTGATTGGTCATTTTAGTCGTTTTACGTCGTTTTAATCAGTACAAAAATGACTAATGCGTGTCCCTCAGCGTGGCCCCCTGTGTTCGTGTGACGGTGGTGCGCTCTCCGGTGCTGCAGGTCGGAACTCTGTTCATCCTCACGGCCGACTCCACGGCAACGATCGGCAGGTATGGACCACTTTAAACAAGACTTTACACTTTAACCGCAGCGCTAACGCACGACCTGAAGTAACGCACGACCTGAGGTAAACGCAACGACTGAGTAACGCACACTAAGGGACCTGAGGTAACGCACGACCTGAAGTAACGCAGCGGACCTGAGTAACGCACGACCTGAAGTAACGCACGGCCTGAGGTAACGCACCGACCTGAAGTAACGCACGACCTGAGGTAACGCACGACCTGAAGTAACGCACGCCTGAAGTAACGCACGACCTGAAGTAACGCACGCCTGAGGTAACGCACGACCTGAAGTAACGCAACGACCTGAAAGTAACGCACGACCTGAAAGTAACGCACGACCTGAAGTAACGACGCAAACCTGAGTAACGCACGACTGAAGTAACGCACGACCTGAAGTAACGCACGACTGAAGTAACGCACGGCCTGAACGTAACGCACAGACCTGAAAGTAACGCACGGCCTGAGGTAACGCACGACCTGAAGTAACGCACGACTGAGTAACGCACGCCTGAAGTAACGCACGACCTGAAGTACGCACGACCTGAAGTAACGCACGACCTGAAGTAACGCATACGACTGAAGAACGCACGGCCTGAAGTAACGCACGGCCTGAAGTAACGCACGACCTGAAGTAACGCACGACCTGAGTAACGCACGGCCTGAGGTAACGCACGACCTGAGGTAACGCACGACCTGAAGTAACGCACGACCTGAAGTAACGCACGACCTGAGGTAACGCACGACCTGAAGTAACGCACGACCTGAAGTAACGCACGACCTGAAGTAAAGCTAATCCTGTCCGAAGAGGGCTTTAGTTCAGGCGTCTTTTTTATTCTGTTCTTTTTATTAGTCCCAAACTGTTCCCTTCTCTGATGGGGGCCAGGGTCAGTTTGATCGCAGGGGGTCTAAATGTAAACATTGTGTTGTTTTCCAGAAAGCCACATATGACCAAACATGAAGAACCCTTTCAGAGGTCAAAGAACCCTCTCTGGGGTCTTCACAGACAGAGAGTTTGTGTTGTGCCGTGCACAGTCTTGTATTGTTCAGGGGGCCGGGTCAAATGTGGAGGCGGGCCGTATCCGGCCCCCGGGCCTTAGTTTGGGGACCACTGCTATAAACGATCAACTTTCAATGTTGCGTAACTTCAAAGCGACATTCAGAACATTCTCTTCATTGTGATCATGTCCACCTCTTGTGTTTGCAGAGAGAAGGAGCTGGACCACGCCATCAGGGTCTCAGAGATGGGCGTCAGTAAGGTAAGAGAGCCCCTGGACCACGCCCTCGGGTACGGTAAAGGGGCGGAGTCTCTGACGTTCAGCCTGTGTAAACTGTGTGTAAACTGTGTCCGGACAGTTCCACGCTGAGGTGTTCTTCGACCCGGAGCTCCAGTGTTACATGCTCGTGGACCAGGGCTCTCAGAACGGGACGGTCATTCAACGGGAAACGCATCCTTCAGGTGCGCCACGTCTTCATCATGTCTTCACCACGTCTTCATCATGTGTTTATTTAAGTGGAGACGCTGCAGCTGAACAGTTTAAACATATCAAGGTGAAACGTCTCCTGTGATGACATGAACGGGAACATTTAAATGTGAACATTCTTTTGTTGACATATTTTTTTGAAATAACAGGATTGTGGAATTCTTCAGTTTTTGATTAAACTAGATTTATCTGAGAAATTAGAAATTCGACTAAAATGTAAACTTTGCCTTCGTTTTGGACTTTAGCCAGTTTGGAGTGAGCTTTATGTGGGAGGAACGTCCCAGAGAAACCTTGGATAATGGACGTTTCAGCTCAGTAAATGTGACGTGTGTCAGCCTCGTATGTGAGCAGACTAGCTCGGTATGCTGCATGTGACGTAGCTCGTAAATGTACTGTGCTTCAGCCTCGGTAAATGCGATCGTACTATGTAGTACAGTCTTCAGCCTCGTAAATGCGATGCATGTGACGTTTCAGCCTCACTAAATGTGATGCATGTGACGTTTCAGCTCAGTAAATGTGACTGTGTTGTACGTTTGCAGTAAATGTGACGTTTCAGCCTCGGTAAATGTGATGCATTGACGTTTCAGCCTCGGTAAATCGATGCATGTGATGTTTCAGCCTCGTAAATGTGAAGCGTGTGACGTTTCAGCCTCAGTAGATGTGATGCATGTGACGTTTCAGCCTCAGTAAATGTGATGCGTTGTGACGTTTGAGTAAATGTGACGTTTCATTCTCGTGAATGTGATGCATGTGACGTTTCAGCCTCAGTAGATGTGATGCATGTGACGTTTCAGCCTCAGTAGATGTGAATGCATGTGACGTTTCAGCCTCAGTAAATGTGATGCATTGTGACGTTTCAGCCTCAGTAGATGTGATGCATGTGACGTTTCATTCTCGGTGAATGTGATGCATGTGACGTTTCAGCCTACGTAAATGTGATGCATGTGTCGTTTCAATCCTCGGAAATGTGATCATGTGACGTTTCAGCCTCGGTAAATGTGAGCATGTGACGTTTCAGCCTCGGTAAATGTGATGCATGTGACGTTTCAGCCTCAGTAAATGCGATGTTTCAGCCTCTGTAAATTTGGTGCATATGACGTTTCAGCCTCAGTAAATGCGATGTTTCAGCCTCTGTAAATTTGGTGCATATGACGTTTCAGCCTCAGTAAATGCGATGTTTCAGCCTCTGTAAATTTGGTGCATATGACGTTTCAGCCTCAGTAAATGCGACGTTTCAGCCTCTGTAAATTTGGTGCATATGACGTTTCAGCTTCAGTAAATGTGATGCATGTGATGATGGTTCAGTTTCATTGAATTGCTTGTAGTAAATGATCAACGTGACGTTTCAGCCGAAGCAGAAGTCTGATCCTCAGCCGCTGACTCACGGAGACGAGGTGAAGTTTGGGGAGACGGTTCTGTCCTTCCACATTCACGCCGGCACAGACACGTGCGACGGGTGTGAACCGGGCCAGATCATGGCTCATCTCGCTAAATACCCTCGAGAACAGGCAGGGGGCGCCGTGAGCCGAGAGGACAAGGAAGCGCTCCGGGTCAAAGAGCTCAAGAACATGAAGGCAAAGTACGGAATACAGGTAAAAACTACACCCTCTGCTCCTCCTTCCTCCTCTGACCCTCCTCCTGCTCCTCCTCTGCTCCTCCTCTGACCCTCCTCTGCTCCTCCTCTGCTCTCCTCTCCCTCCTTGATCTTGTATTATCTTCTCTTGTCCAGAAGTAATGAAGAGTCCAAAGCTCTGAGAAACTCCAGATACAAAGATCGTGCCGAGTCTCGGAGACAAACTGTGGAAGTGAAGGAGCTTTTCTGAGAGACGACGCTCCAGCCTCAGTGCACCAAGTGAGAAGAACCTTTACCTCCACTGGGGGCCGCGGGGGGACTGTGGACCCGGGGGGGGACTGGGAACCCTGGGGCGGGGGGCGGGGGACCCTGGGGGCGGGGGGGACTGTTGTGGTTCCAGATTAGAACTAAAACCAGGACAAACGTTTCTTCTGTTTGAATATTTGTGACTGAAGTGTTTGTCCCGCAGAGAGATCAGTGAAGGGAACAAAGGGAGGAAGATGCTGGAGAAAATGGGCTGGAAGAAAGGAGAAGGTCTGGGCAAAGAAGGCTCCGCATCAGAGACCGGTGAGACCCCCTGAGACCCCCCGAGACCTCCTGAGACCTCCTGACTCTATGACTTCTCTTCCTCGGCCTCTTTCTATTAATCTGACTTCTCTCTCTTGGTTCACGACTCATAATCAGACCCTTCTCTCTCCTCGGCTTCAGACTCATAATCAGAACTATTCTCTTGGTTCAGACTCATCAGACTCTCATCATAATCAGACTTCTCTCTTGGTTCAGACTCATTAATCAGACTTCTCTCTCTCAGGTTCAGATCTCTCTCTCACTCATAATCAGACTTCTCTCTCTCGGTTCAGACTCATAATCAGACTTCTCTCTCTCGGTTCAGACTCATATAATCAGACTTCTCTCTCTCGTTCAGACTCATAATCAGACTTCTCTCTCTTGGTTCAGACTCATAATCAGACTTCTCTCTCTCGGTTCAGACTCATAATCAGACTTCTCTCTCTCGTTCAGACTCATAATCAGACTTCTCTCTCTCGGTTCAGACTCATAATCAGACTTCTCTCTCTTGTTCAGACTCATAATCAGACTTCTCTCTCTGTTCAGATGCTCATAATCAGACTTCTCTCTCTCGGTTCAGACTCATAATCAGACTTCTCTCTCTTGGTTCAGACTCATAATCAGACTCTCTCTCTGGTTCAGACTCATAATCAGACTCTTCTCTCTCTCTGGTTCAGACTCATAATCAGACTTCTCCCTCTGTTCGGTTCAGACTCATAATCAGACTTCTCTCTCTTGGTTCAGACTCATAATCAGACTTCTCTCTCTCGGTTCAGACTCATAATCAGACTTCTCTCTCTCGGTTCAGACTCATAATCAGACTTCTCTCTGCTCAGATCGAGTTGAAGATCCGTAAAGCTCAGTCTGGTCTTGGTGCTGCCGCTGCCGTTGCCGTTGACGATCCTTCGTTAAACAAATCCAAGAACCAGAAGAACTGGGACCGAGCTCGAGAACGTTTCGCCGAGACTTGTCAGTCCAAAAGTCTGCCCCCTGCTGGAGACGAGGAGGAAACTGCACCCTGGGTCAGGGGGCCGACGCAGGGGCCGACGCAGGGGCCGACGCCGAGCTGACCACGGGGGGGCCGAGCTGACCACGGGGGGCCGAGCTGACCACGGGGGGCCGACAGGAGAAGTGCCCCAGAATGCAGTGGGCCGCGAACGGGACCATTTAGAGAAGTGTAAAGACTGTGGAATGGTCTGTTCTGTGAAAGGGTGAATTCAGCTGATGAAAGGATTAATGTCTGAACGTGTGTTGAGTTTTCATCCGACCTTCTTTTCACTGTGGATCTGTTGAACGTAGAAAGACCCCCGTCAAAGACATGAAAAGGACCCAGAGCCGATGTCCGAGCTCCGCCCACATCCGAGCGTCCTCCGCGTCTGGCTCGTTCACATGAAGACCTTTAGTCTCCACGTGACGAGTCTTATTTTAATGGAACAGGCGCGATACTCGATACTCGATACTCGATACCGCCAACACGAGATGGTACATAAAGCGTAATGTCAGGAAAGCACACACCGAGTCTCGTTTGTCCCAATGATCATGCGTGAATGATCTGGTTTCAATCCTAGTTTAGTCTGGATTAGACGACACTCATTTGACTGGAGCCGTTTCTGTTGCGAAGCCATTGTGATTTATCGTGAATGTAAAACAAGAGAATCAAGTCTGAAATCACTCTGCATCTGGCCTGAACCTGGTTTCAGTTCAGGACTTTTACAATCCGGACCCGCCCTTAAGTTTCAGATCCGAGGCGCTTCTGCCCTGGGCCAATATTGACAGAGAACACTTGGATTTGTCCCAGAGCGATGTGTTCAGGCACAGTCTGACAGCAGCACGTTCCACCAGTTTACAACGCTCCGTTTACACCAGCTTCTGTTACCCAATGGAAAATGGGCCACTGAAACGAGAAGAAACGGTTTGAAGGACACGGTTGTGCTCTTTTATTATCCCATGACTCGGGAGAAAACTCTCAGACTACTGCGCCATCGTGGCCAAAACAAAGCTAAAAGTATTATTTATGAAGATGTTTTATTGTGGATATGAAAAATTCCTTTGCTTTGTTTCTGGTTTGGTCAGATAAAACTGGACATCATCTGCAGCGGGCAATTTCATGTTCTGACCCATCGACTGAAACGCCTTGAGTTGTTTCCGATTGCCTAATATTTTGGGCCAATGGTTCAAAGTACAAAGTGAACAACAAGAGGGACCAAACACAGCCCTGTGTCACCCCTCTTTAAAGTCAGAGTCTGTCATGTGACCGTTCATTCTGATTCTTGATATTGGACCATCCTAAAGAGCTTCAATATTTTGTATTATTAACTCATCTATTTTAAATGTGTTCATCACTATTTTAAATGTGTTCATCACTTTAAATAAATATAGCCAGCTCACAGAATCAGACCTTCTCAGGTCCAGACTTCTTATTCCACGTTGTTTGTTGTGTGTGTATTTGGCTCATTGTTGTGTAAAGATGGTCTGATGTCTTGTCTTGTGTTTGTCGTTGGCTCATAAATCCGGTCTGATCTTTGTTATTTGTTTTTTAGTGTTTTGATTGCACTTTGAAAAGTGGTGAAACGTTTTTTATAGAGAAATTCAAATGCTGATTATATTTGGTCTTGTGTTGGGTTAAAATTACAATATTTAGCTCATCTCGTATTTTAAAAATACTTCTTTCTGCCTGTCGTTTTTCTAATTATTTTGTGAGTTTTGAACACTTTCATAATATCTTTGTCTGAAGAGCATTTCTTCATTATTTCCTGTGAGTTCAGGTCATTAATCTGGCCTTTGTCTCTTTAATGACCTTTTGACTTTGAGGATCCTTGTTTTCGGCTTGTTTCGCTTCAACAGCTTTAAATGTCCAAAGTGTGTGTTGTGTTCCTGTTCCAGATCTAGCAGTGATGTCAACAGAACCATGAGAACTTAGATCTATTGGACCTGTGTCGGCCTCTGGCATTTGGACCTAGAACCTAAAAGTGGTCTCTTCTAGTCCAGACCTTCTGTGGGGCGTGTACATGTGTATGTTGGAGACATTAGGATTCATCTCTCTCAGATCTGGATCAGCCCGACATCATGTATTCATTCACTAAATGTGTTATTCATAGTTTACCCAGAACTTTGTGAGCTCGAGACCTCCAATGTGGGCTGAACATGTCAGTTCCAGTCTCCGCCACAAAGGGTTCCCTCAGAGTGGTTTGCAATCAGATCCACAACTTCAGTATAGACCAGGGGTGTCAAACTCATGGCCCGGGCCTCATGCCCGCGGGCCAGATGTTTCATTCATCTGGCCCGCCGAACATTTCTAGTTTATAATTATTCATTTCAATAGATATATCGCGTTTTATCGCTAGAGACTACAATTCCCACAATCCCTTTGCAGCCGCGGCCCTCCCCGCGCTGCTCTGCGCTGTGTGCTGCCAGCGCAAGTGCCGAGGGACAGCGACCAGCGAACACTCATCGCAGCAGGTTTAAAATGGAACACCCGGCAGCGATGACCTGTAGCGCTCTGCCCCAGGGCAGATCGTGGGAAACACGAAGAATAAGAAAAGAGGCAGTTTTGTGGACGTTAGAGCTGTGCTAAAAGCGGCGCTAATGTGAAGCTGAACAACAAGAAAACAAACTTCTTTGCTGACAACTCTGTGAGGAAAACATCCAAACCAGTGCAAAACCTGGACAGATCTGAGCCACAGGTAAAAACACAGGTCAGAGTGTGATAAAGTCTGAACATGACAGAGTGAAGCTGCTTTGAGCTCATTTGATTCACACATGAATCATTTGTCACTAAATAAGCTTAAACTGTAAAATAGTGAGCTCATATTGAGTTTGTGCAGCAACATTAACATGTCTGTGATACAAACATTTTCATATCAGAATATCTCACACGTCCATGTTCCTGTTCTGCTGCATGAATATGGACTCAGTGTCACATAGAACTATTACAGGCTTTATAACATTTGTTATATTTGTTATTGTTTTATTTTTTACATTATGTTCGGCCCGCGACCCAGCCTGAGCTGAGGTCGCCCCCTGGTGGAGCATATACATTAATCAGAGTAAACACACTTCCATGAATAGTCCCTTTGACCAGTACAAATCGTCCATCTTCATCTTCGTGTTCAAACTCATATTCTGCTTGAGATGAACTCGGGTTCCGCCTCCTCTGCTGTGGTAAACCGTTGTGTTTTTCCTGTCACGCTGCTCCTCACCGTTTCAGGATGAAGCAGAGCGTAATGAGATTTCACTGGGTCAAAAGCTTTGCGTTTGTGCTCGCGCTGACAAGTCGTTGAAAACAGAGACTTGGGGCTCGGTTGACCCAGGTTTATGACTGAAAGCTTCATTTTGCCAGCATTTGTTGATATTTGGGGATCGGCAGCCAATATCCCAGAAGTCATCGTAATAATGTTCTGGACTGACTCTTTTCTGCACATTTCTGATGCTTTGTGAATGTATGATCGAAGTATTCTTCTGGAGACACTGAAACACAATATATTCACCCTGTCACTCACCATCGCCTTGGAGTTTAGTCAAAGTTTGGTCCTGGTTCAGTCCCTGTTTTAGTCCCTGTTTAGGTCCTGGTTCAGTAAGTTCAGCCCTCAGTTCAGACTCGGACCACTCGGACCAGGCTGTGAAAATTAGCATCTGAGCGACAGAAAAACAGGACTAAAACAGGAACTGAGCCAGGACCAGAACAGGGACTGAGCCAGGACCAGAACCGGGACTGAGCCAGGACCAGAACCGGGACTGAGCCAGGACCAGAACAGGGACTGAACCAGGACTGACCGTATGTGAATCTTGAAGTGCAGTGAGTTTAGTCGATGTTCCAATATCAGCGGTGGCTCTGAGACCACCTCAGACTGTAGGAAAGATGGACATGCTGAATGTGGTGGGACCTGGACGGGCTCCAACGTAACATCTGTCCTAACACTGAGTCTTGAATCAAATGTAACTCACAGAGAGAAACTGGAGCAGTTTTAGAACTCTGAAAACCAGAACCAGAAGAAGTGCCGAGGGACAAAAGGGGCGGGGCTGATCCCACGTCAGGGGGCTCAAATGAAAGGTTAAAG